>VUQR01023188.1:5816-22069 GCA_015108515.1 Hemichromis elongatus | reverse complement strand
AGAGCTGTGGGAGAGAGAAAAAAAACAGAGAGGGAGAGGGGCAGATCTGTTATCGCCACTCAAAACCTTTCCACACCAGGAGCTTTGTGAGACTTTCTGGCCTGTCTGATAGCTGCTTTGTTTCTACTTAAGTTATGTTGGATCAGACGGCATGCACTGCGATTCAACTGGAGTGGAAAGGGTCAAAAATCTACCGCTAAACACATGAATATGTTGATGAAAGAGAGGAACTGATGAGCTTACCTGGATACTAGCACTGTGGTTAGGCATCCCCGAGGACAAAGAAATCAACACTGTAATGTAACACAAGGAAACAATCACATCTGAATGAGAACGGGTTTTTATGAGCAAGTTTAAAAAAACAAAAACAAATAAATCTCGAGGATGTTTAACTGTCAGTATACAAGTTAATGTTTAACCTGCGCAAATTCCATTTACTCTTTCAAGCAAAGCTAAGAAAATGTGGTTTTAGCACATGGGAGGAGTGAAAAGAGCAAATACAGATAAGGACCTTGACTGTATGAGCTTATTTCTCAACACAGAAGCAAAAATATACTGAAAGAAGGAAATAAATATGGGGCTGATTCGATGCGACCCACAGAACAGCTGTACTGACCTGCAATCACAGTGTTGACACATTCATACAGCAAAGACATGGCAGAGGTACTGTGAGAGAAAAACATCGGTACGGTGAGAACGTTTGAAATTACTATCGACGTGTTTATCAGATCAGACTGTTTTACCGTCTATGGGAAATATAATAAAAGAGAATTTCCTCTCACCTGTGAATTAGATTTGTTAGAGGCTCAATCAATTTCTTCCCCAACCGTGGCTCCAACGGTGTGAGTGCACCAAACTATAAAATACACAGAATTTCTGGGTTTTGTTTGTCCACAACCACCTTTCAGAAGTGGGTACACTAAATATATAAATGTACATATTTAAATCTATTCAATCACTAACTTCTAAACTGTAAATGTAAAGTCTTACCAGCTTTATGATCTTAATGAGAACCCAGTTGTTAGTAGAGGAAGTCATGAGTTTGAAGAAAAGTGGGGCCAATGACAGGTAGTTCTTGGGATTTCTCCTGGCCAGCTCACATATGACATTTACCGCTGCTGACTGGACGCCTAAAAGGAGAGAAAATAACATCAGGAAACAAGCACTGAAAACTACAAAAGCTTAATTTCTTTAAAAAGTTCATTTAAAAACGATGTAGTGTGCTCTAAAACCAGAACAGAGTCAGCAGTCCGGTAGTCTTGGAAATCCTGCTCAGGACCCGAGCCTTCTTTAATCGTATAGTCGTGGCTGCTGAATAATTAAGAGGTTCAGTTAGGGGATCCGATGTCGTATATTGGGGACAGTCTTAATTTGTAATTCTTTCTGGAGTACATTTTACTGTAAAAGTTCTGGTGCTGCTAACCATCAGCTGCCTCTCCACTGACTCTTTCGACCAGCGCATGTCCAGCTCTAGTGTCTCGGACTGCAGCCGGCGACTATCGCTTCCTTTGCTCTGCAGCATTAGTCAGCTTAGTGGAGTGACTCACAAACCGCTTCTTCATCTTGCGCAAGCTCTACTTGCAACTGTCGTCCAGTTTGCAGCAGATAACAAAACAAGGACTAACATTCCCAGCTGGAGTCTGTCGGAAGGATGTGAGACTCACGGAAGCGGTAGCTGAATAACAGGGATGTGGCGAAGTCCACCAGAATAGCTGCTGGTACGGAAACATGAGACGAGCAGGCCAACTTTGGAAAATTTACTAGAAAGCAGCAACCTGATAATCTGGAACTCAAAGCCAACACAGAAGGACTAAAAACTCCCTCTAAACATCGTACACACTGAGACCAGGAGGACACCTAAATCTGTAAAAACTTGACAAATCAAAATGCAAGGCTCCATCTGCTGTAGTGCACCCTTGAGAACTGAGCTGAAACTACAGTTCAGCAGTGATAACACCTTGGTAGTCCACCAGCAGTCCATGGACAGCCTGTCCGAGAGAGTCTGCTGTGGATGGGGGCATTGTACAACATGGTACAACCAGTATGTGGGCGAGCCTGGTCCATCAGCCAGCCGCGGAGAAAAACAAAGTTATGTCATACAAAATGATGAAGTGAGGCCGAGTGTTAAAAACAATGAAAAGTAGCCTCTGTCTGTACTTTTCATATGTTTTATTTTATGATCTTTAGATTTTGTGCTTTTTTCACCATTCCCAGTGAAGCTGGGAATCGATCCCTAACCTGTTGACGCCCATTTGTGAACCAATCAGCATTTGACCAACACAGAGCGTCATCCACGTCAAGCACGGAGAAGTTGGCCTGAAAACCCCTTTTCATACGCTGTCCGTAGGGAAATAAATATGCCGGTGTATGACACAATTGCTATAAAATAAATTACGCATAAAGCTGAAAGAAGCTTTATTTCCTCATACAAAGTATCCAAAAAATTGTGCTTTAGTCGTGGTGAGTCTAATTCTAGTGTTTTCTAATAAGCAGATGAGTGTTTGTGTAAAGCACAGTTTACAGATACAGCTTACTGATCAAGCTTGCTAGCATTAGCTGGGAACTTAGCATGTCACCTTTTCATCTCAACGTTAACTCACAGCAGCGACCAAACAGCTACTCTCGAGTGGCTCAGTCCAACATTTGTATACAATCTACAGTTACTCACAAATGCACTTAAAAAATACTTAAAAACATCACCTTAGAAATAATAACACTGTCCACATTTTTCTAGCCCACATGAACTTAGGAAAAGCTTGATTGGCTCCCGATATGATTAGTAAACAAAAGACAGCATCATTTTAACCAAAAAAAGATCACGTGGCTCTCGGTTCATGTATAGAGGCCCCAAAAGGTCTAGCTGTGTCTATTAAACCTGAATGAAAACAAAAGGTTTGTGTACATGGGGCACAAATTGAAATTTACTAGAAAAACCAGCAAGTGATTTCTCGTTTTCATGGCAGGAAAGAGAAGAAACAAACGTTCCCTATAGTGCGTTTTCTGATACCTGGATCTGGGTCCTCCAGTTTCTCCTTGAGCCTTGGAAAAGCTGGGCGCAGGGACTCGGGATACTTGAGAAACACCTTATACATGATCAGCACAGCTTTTTTTCTGATGTAAGGTTTAGTGTGGGACATCTGCAGGAGAAGACAGTACAGACATATTTTTAAAGGTAAAAAACAAAACAAAACAAAACTGGAGTGACAGCTTGTTTGACTGCGAGGTAAACGGTAACCAGGAGAGGAAAAAGAAAGAGCAGAAGTCATGTGGATACAACTCTCGACTTACTCACCAATGTCATGATGTCATTAGCCAGGTCCCGAGCCAAGTCAGGGGTCACGAAACAAGAGAGGCCAGTGAGGGCAACACCTGTGTCGTACTGGTTGGGGCTGCTGAGATCCTGGGAGAAGTAGATAAAAAAAAACAAAAAACATAGGAAGGAAAAAAAACAAAAAAGAAAGAAAACATTAGCTGAAGGAGAAATAACAGTCAGGAGATATTTACAGAGTTCACGAAACACGTGCATCACTGACCTTTCGAATTTGATTGGTTGTCAGCATGATGACATCTGTGTTCTCATGAAAGCACTGCGAGGCTGCCAGGTAGCCAATCCTCTGTAGGAAAGCAAGCAAGCATAAAGAACACACTGCGTTACTACAAACACTCAGCCTGTTGCGGCACCACAGAGATTCACTTATACAGCTCACTCAGCTGTGACTACACCACTGTGTAAACTCTGGGTGTGCATCTTTCCTTTTGTTTCGCATCACTCTCCGTCCTGCATTTCCACGACTAATCCTGACATCCCAGACTTACCTTGTACGTGAACTTTGAGGAACTCATGACTTCGACGATGTTGAAAGCAGCCCAGCTGACGTCATAGCCCAGCATTTGAAGCTGCAACATAGAGGAGACGGGCATAGATTGTGAATAAAAGGAAGAGAGGGAGCTCTAAGCTGCTCCGGCGAGGTACAGAGAGCATAATTGATTTGGGCTGAAAGCTCTCAAACTGAATACTGATGCCAACTGCAACAAGACATCTAAATCTACACGTGTACCTTGAGTATAAATAGAGAGAGTGATTTTATTTCAAGAGGAACTGGACAGTGTTCCCAGTAAGTGGCGGTTGCTCGATGTTTGGCTGTGAAGTGACTAATCTTAACAAAATACAAGAAACACACACTCAGCCTCGAATGTGTTTTTGCTCTACTTTACTTTGTAAACAGTAGCACTTCCATTTGAGCCGATGAAAGTGTAAGAGGAAACAAAGCCCCTTGATTCAGCTTGTTTCTGTTTGGGTAGAAAAGATACTATCCACACATTTGTGTGCGGTTTTTTCTCAACAGTGTCACAGCCAGTCGCAATTTTTCATTGTGTGCATGTCAACAAAATATGCCACAATAAGCTAGTGGATATAATTTTGGACAGATGAAGGATTCATCTGTGGATGAAAACACATGCCAGGTATTCTTACACTACATGTTGAACATTAATGGTATATTTAAGTTTTTATAAACGAAGTCTCGTCTGTTTCATCGTGTGCGTTTTTAGTTTTTTCTTTATTCGTTTGAGGTGTGCTGTAAAGCAAAGTACAGTCGGTGGAGTAGTGTGTGACAGGATGTGACAGACACAGCTGGTGAATCAGTGGAGGGTGAGAGGTCTTACGTAGGTGAGCTTGCACACAGCATTGGCTTTGACAGCGATGTTGTCCTGCTTGAGCTCCTGTTTGATCTCGTCGATGCATGTGGAGATGTACTTGGCCTGGGGGCAGACAAAGGAGAGGGCAAACAACAGACACCAGATCAGATTAGGTGGAGCGATATCCGGAGAGGGAGGATGCGAGCAGCCTGGAAAATTCTGATCTTTCTGCCGACGCCAACCAAGAACCGAACGAGCGTTTTGCCCAAGTCTAACCGCTCTTAACCTACGAGATGGTCACACGTGGCTTAATGTACGCCAAGTATTTACAGAGCCAGTAACAATATATTTTGATAAACAGTTCAGAAAAAAAAAAGTATAGATTATTCCTGAGCACAAAGCTTACACTCAGACTTGTGATGAATACAGAGCTGCCATTAATTTTAGACATCACACAGCAAACTGAACCCTTACACTGGAGCCGTTTGCTGTGTGGATTTATCCACTTTCAAATCTGCTAGATGCGTTTTCGCTCCACCACCCATACTAATGAACAATGAGCTCTCTCCTCCACAAAAACATTATCTCAGTTATAATGACCAACAATAAAATAGTGTAAAAACATTAAAATTTATAATAACCATTCTAATATATGATTACTATGATTACACAGTTAGAGAGATCCTTAATTGTATTTATGTTGTAGGATGAGTCATCAGTAGCACCATCGTCTATATATGTGTTTATCAACGCATCCATCTATCCACTTATCTTTAAACAAATTAGTTTTTTTCCCCAGAAAACCATTTCTGAATGAATGAATAACATTGAAATGTCGACTCTCATAATGACCGTTAAATCACATCAGTTCTAAAATACTGGACGCACGTTTGTTTCAACGGTGGAGAACAAACTGAGGTCGATTTTTTTAATTCCAGCAAACAGTTAACCATTATAGAAAGGACCAACCTTGCTAAACAAACACATACACATATAGCTCTGTAGTGTGTGAGAGAGTGTGCTGGTCATGTGTGCGTAGTCATGAGACAGCGCAGTGACAGGAGGTGCTGTTAGAGGGGGGGGGACTGAGCTCTGCTGCTCCTGACTCCTGGAGCAACTGTGGATAGCAAGAGTGAAGGCCTGGCAGGCCGAGCCTGAACACACCATCAGCAAACAGACATACGCAGGCTGCTTCTCCATCACAGTCTTCTTCGGTTGTCCATTCAAAAGCAATTTAAATAACTGAAATAGTTGACATGAGGCCAACACGGGCAAACATTCGTGCCAGTAACTCCAGGGGTGGAGATATATTTGAAGGTGTGTGCACGCTCCAAGAAGCTAAGGACTTGGCTTAGTGTTAGTTAAAGCCAACTACCACAAAGATGAGTACAAGTCATACTTTCATACACATTTATTCAATATGGCTGCTGGTTCCAAAGACGTGGGAGAGACGGTGAATGAATGAACTGTGCAGAAACTTTGCACACATGTGTAAAACAAACAGAGAAACCGTGGGATGATCGGCACACACTTCAGAGTACACACAGAGAGCGCATTAATATTTTAGCAAACTGCCCACTGTTGACTGGGTAACCACCACCTTATCTCTCTGCCTGGGTTGGGTTTCCACTGGTGAACAGCTTAGACTATACAGCGAATCAAGAGATCAAACGCTAACGTCCTGGAACGACAAATCTGACCCAACATGCCTGTTATTTCACTTAAAAAAACCCAAATACAGACACGGACAGCATGTGTGTCTTAATACAAGTAAGCTGGTTTTGTGCTTCCAGATGAACAATACTGAGAAGAAATTAAATCTCAAAGTGAGGTGAGACGTGCCACCTTGACATTTGGCACCTTCCCTACAGCCACGGTGCAGGTGCACACAGGGCACTACAGCTTCATGCAATCAGGGATCGTGCTTCACAGTAAAAGCTACTTCCAACTGTTCTGTTGTTCAAAAGGGTTTGCTCTGCATGTTTGATTTGGCAGATTTCAGGCGAACTGTTCACCTAATAACGGAGCCAAAGCCAATGTAGTTTCTAAGGAAGAACCCCAAACATTCTGATATCAATACATTGGGTAATATATACAGAATATTAGAGTTACAGATAAAATAAGAAAATGATGGGCTTACTGTTTGTTTATGAGTTTTGCAAACTAGTTAACAAGTTAAGAAAACATCTGGCGACTTGGCACAGGATTGCGGCCTTGCAATGTACTGATGGAAACTTGGACACAGGCTGATATTCGTAAATATGCTGCAGACAGTCCTCAGAGTTTTGTAAACAACAGACTTGGAGCATTTTGCTAACAAACTGTGTGATAACTATTTCCGATTTACTCCAAAGCATCTTGTCTGTGACAGGCATTACAGAGCACTTTTACAGGTTTAGACGCAGCCAATGCAGAGCTTACGGGACAGGTAGGACGATGTGACAGATGTTAATAGACGTTAACAGATGGCTAACCCCCCCACACACCCTGTCACTGCCCCTTCAAAGCAAGATGCTTTGATGAGCCTGTCATCACCCACAGAGCTGTGGCGGGGATGAGGGGATGTTTCAGGGGAGCTGACTCATTTCGAGATTATATAAAGGCTCAGAATTAATCTGCGAATCCAAAATAGTTACAACTATAATTTTTAGGCTAACCCTGGAAACATTAGGCCTCAACAACTCATCACAGCGTTCATTCAGAGGCCAAGTGGCTGCACAGTCAACTCGAATAAGTGACTGCATATGATTCTCGAGAAAACGGGCTAAAACCCACTAAAAGCTATTAGCTCACAATATAAATGACGAGAGCGTAAATATCTGCATATCTGGTGTGCTCTCGGCGAGTAATCTATTGGTAAACTTTAATAACCCAGCGAGCTGCTTCCTCTAACTGCCTGTTAGCTAGACTAGCTAGCTGTCAGTGTCTTTGGGAGCGTTTTTCTATTAAAACCCGGGAAGTTTTGTTTCTACCGAGTCAGTAACAGGTCGCAACCAAAAACATGTTAGTAAGCAAACGACAGTTTACAAGCCAGCCAGCAAGGCAGCAGCGTTAGCCGCTGACGATAGCGCTAGCTCTCCAGCCTACCTAACATTAACTTACCCAGCGTTAGCCCGCTGGTCAGCGATAACGGTAACGGCACTGTGTGTGTGTGTGCTGGACTTATTAAAAACGTTAATGAATGTAAAGCTTGAAACACCCCGGTGTCGCTGTGTGCTCATTTTACCTCATCTTCCTTGTGATTCCTGATGCCACGTACTAAATCCTGGAGATTTTTATCGAACATCCGATCGATGCTCCCTTTGACAATCTTCAAAGCCATGACTGTCTGCGACTTTGTACCGCTTCTGTCCTGCGGGGCCGAGCGCCTTGCAGAGATCTAGTGGGTGCCGACCGACCCGCTACACCGTGTCTCATCCACCCGGGTACCGTGGTGTGCTGCGGGGTCCGCTGCTGTTTACCGAGCCCGGGCAGATGAAGTTGAGGGCCAGACGGGGCCGTCCTGTGCCGTGCAGAGACGCTGGCAGTGAATCGGGGGTAGGAAATGGCTGACAAAATGGCGTCTAGAGTCAGCTGACTTGGAGCATTAAGCGAGATTCTCATGTGGGAGTCAGTCGAGTTAAAGGTCCCCACCCCCTCCTCCTCCCCATTAAGCATCTGTTGTGAGCTTGAAGGTTATTCTCTTAATCCTAAAGAATCAAATAACTCCGCGTATCTGAACACAATCAGTGTAGCCCTGCATGATGAGCCCCGACAGCCAATGTGGCAGTTCAAAACACCAGAAAATGTAGTAGAACCCAAACCATGCTGATATTTTTATTCAAGTCTAGTGATAGAAATACTTTACCAATTTACATAGCACTAAAAACACCGGCTGTATGCACATGACAGAAAGAAATGTCCAAAAAAAGTCTGCAGCTACATGAGATCTCATTAGCTTTCAAGGGCAGTTTTTGTTTTTAAATGTGTGCGTTATTCCATTTATTAAGCAGACACTAGGGGAGAGTACAAGGTGTTTAACTCCACATAGATTATTATTTTAGACAAAACCGTATCTATCTGAAAACGAGGCTATAAAAACAGTAGGTGGACCTCAACCGGAAAACAGTTTTAAGTGACTCTTTACATTTCAGACTGGATTCACTGGATCAGGACCAGAGAATTAAAAAAAGAAAAAGCTTAACATAAAACACAAGTAGCATTTTGCCCCTCCCACAATAGCAAACACACAGATAAGAGGCCTTTGTGATGTTTTGCAGGCTTTATATAAAAAAAAAAAGCCAACACATGTAGGAGCTACACACACACACACACATACACACACACACAAAATAAAGCATAACTCATTTCTTCCCAGTTTCTTCATCAGATTCAGTTTCATCTCATATTAACCCACTCTGTATAGAAGAGCTAAAATGCAATCATTTGACATACACACAGTATGAAAGACCAAAGTAAGAGTTCAGATTCTAGAAAGAAGAAAGCAGCCAGGAGCTGGCGGGAGTTTGGAGTGAGGACGCAGGACGGGCCGAGTGTCGCGGAAAAGAAAAAGTACATCTCGGAAACGAAAGGGTGTGGCGCGGCGCCGTTATCTAGCATCTAGCATCTAAGCATGTCGCTTCTGATGTGATGAACAAACGGACTACAAAAAAAAAAAAAAAAAGAAAAAGACGGGCCTGTTCTGGTTCGGTTATTGTACAAAAATGTCTAAAACATGAACAATGCAGTAACAGATAAGGTAGGAAATGCTGGGTGTGTGCTGCAATGTTGCGTCATGTCAAACAGAGGCCACCGTCTTTTAGCACTTGGTCCACTGCGGTGGTCGACGAGGGGACGCTTTCAGCTCTCCGCGGCAGGTTGTTCCGTCTCCGCGGAGACGGCGTTGTCCTCCTCCTCCTCGTCGTACGTGTGCGTCTGCTGTTCGGCCGAGCTGTCGAGGCTTCGCCTGAGGAGGTAACGACACACGTAACGCACCATTACGCCTGATAATGTTTATTTAGTAAATGTCATGCATCCGACGATGCAGGCAGCGACGGCACCATGGGACCTCGTACTGAAGGCTTCTTTAGATACTTGTAGCATGCTTTTGAAAAATCTGTGATACAATTGTAACTATTTTTTATCGTTGATGCACTTTGTGCAGACATTCTTCATTTACTTGTTCCCTTATTTGTCTTTCTAGGCTCTGATGATTCTGACAGTATGTGTTCCTTGGAGATATTTATTAATCAGCTGTTTGTCCTGTATGAGATGTGGCTCTGATTGGATATTATATTATTCCCACTGCCTGTTGACCAATCACAGGCCATGTTTAATTGTCTAATGAAGAGCAAGTGTGCTTGATCTGATTCGCTCGGTTTATTTTTGTACTGTTTACATTTTATTCTGTACGCATCTTGTTTATTGTGATTAACGCTCACCTTTCTTTTAGTACCGATTCAGGACAGGACTCGGTAAAGTGTGACTTTGCGGTGACAATAAAGAGTTTAAATGATTTAGCCAACGTGACCCAAACGTGACATTGGCGCCGAGCCGGCATCCTGTCACGCGTAGGTTTACGTGTCGCGCTCACCTGTTTGGACTTGAAGCCGTGTCGACGTTGTTCTCGTCTTGTGCGGGCGACTTTGGCTTCTCCTCTTCCTCCGTGTCGTTCTTTTTCTGCTCCGACTCCCCGTTCACAGGTGTGGAATCTGCTCTCGGCAAAATGACACGTAAATAAGCGAGCGGGTAAATCCAAAGAACGTTCACGAGAAAACATAGAAAACAAAGTAGAATCCAGATTTCAGTAAATCCAAAACGAGGGCTGTTACCTGTGTTTTGTGTCTCTTTCTCCTCATCGTTCTCTGGCTCCTTGTTCTCAGTTTTCGGTTTAGCCGCCACGTCCGCCTTGCCCACGAAACGCAGTTTTAACTTATTGTAGACGTGGCTAGCTTTTTCCATGACCGCGGTGCTGGCTTTATACCGCCGGATCTAAAATGAACGCAGACATAAGTCAGGTCATTGTTTTATATGAATTGGTTAAAATAAAAAATGAATAAAAAACACACAAATTGCTAAAGGTATGACAAAAAAAAAAAAAAAAAAAATTGTGATCTTTTTTGAAAGCAGTTGACTCTAAGTAACCAAAGTTAAGAAGTTTCGATGACTTTGTCCAAGTATTTCAGAAAGTGCTGATCCTACACAACCATCTCTATGGTTTACAGATGTCTGTCGCTTTGTGACCGGTTGTACGCCTCGTCTGAGTTCACCGTACTCAAAATTCACCGGATTTGAATCCATCTGAGCCCGTCTACCGAGGATTCACGTTACAGATGTGCAGCAACTGTGCGATGCTGTCGTGCGCTGCAGCTTGTTGCGTCTCTGCCGTGTAGACGTAAGGTGGTTTAGAAAGCAGGACAGCCTCCAGCACCGTCACAGCAGGTTGTAACGAACAAAGTGGTCAGTGAGTCTCCCTGAGGAAGACCCGCGCCAGAGATGGATGGATGCACACAAACAAATGGCCAAACCTTCAAACGACGAGGTGTGTGAGTAATCCTCGAAAGGTTCACAGCGCTCAAAGTGAGCCAATCAAATTTTAAAAACTGGCTTCAAGGCAGAGGAACCGAAATGCCGTCTTTTGGACAGGCTGCAGCAAAGCTTAGTGGGAAATAAATACGGGTTATTTTAAACGGCGACTTAAGCAAAGTCCCTCTAGAACCCCAAAGTGTTTACGAATAAAAACAAAGCAAAACGGTTACCGTTCAAGCAACCTTGAGTGAATTTTAGCGCAGGTTTTCCAGCGTAAACACCAACATGACTTGTGGAGCCAGAAGTAAAGAACGGCGTAGCAACAGGAAACAAATTCACCTTTTTTAGTGTGTCGATAACTCCAGCGTTCTTATGTAGGATCTGGCTGGTGACAGGAACCGCCTCGAGCTCCTCCAGTGCTCGTAGACATCGCTCTATGTCCTGAAAACCGCACAAACAGAATTTTCATGCCAGAAACAAAAAAAACAAAAACATGTATGTGACCGTATCAATGTTACGTACCGGATTGTCCACTTTAAGTGCAAACTTTATATCTGTATGAAGCTTCTGTAGCCTTTCTTGAGGTGATGGCTCTGCAAATACACACAAAGTACTCGATTATTGGCTCTTCATAATAAAAACAAAAGTCAGCTTGTCACCGTGTCATACATGTGTAGATATTTATGATAGATTTATATGAGACACACACACACACAGCATGTTTTCAGACTGACCCTTTTTCTTTTCCACCTTCTTCTCCGGCAGCCTCTCTGGTTTGCGTTTCAGCCTTTCAGGCTTCGACCTGAGACAGAGAGCAAACTCTGTGATGCGTGTACATTAATGTTTGATGCCGTTCTCCTGATGAGGCGTGCGCGCGGTAGTCTGCCCCCCCCCCGTTGGGCACTCACCTCGCTCTGGACTTCTCCTCTGACCGTCTGGCTTTCTTCTCCTTTAGCTCTCTCTCTTTTCGTTCTTTTCTCTCCTTTTCTTTCTTTATTTTTGCTTTCTTCTGGTTGTCTACCTTCTTGGGTGGCTTCTTCACCTTTTGATGGGGAAAGTGTCACATTTAATCCCGTTTCTTTATTTAAAGCAAAAACATTACTTTAAGTGAACAGACGTACCTCGGCTGGTGGCGGAGAATCGGAGTCTGAGGGCGCAGGGATGGGTGGTGGGGGGGGTTTCTTGGACTTCTTCAACGGGTGATCGTCTATACCTTCATCTGAGCTACTGCTGCTGTCACTGTCGCTCCCTTTTTTACCCTTATCTTTGTCTTTTTTTTTCTTCTCCTCCTCCTCTTTCTCTCGCTCACGTAGCCGGCGGAGCTCTTCGGCTTCCTCCTTTTTCCGGCGCTCCTCCAGCTCTCTTCTGCGTTCTTCATCGCGTTTCTTCCATTCACTGATGCGGTCGGGTTCACTATCACTGCGAGAGGTGGAGGAGGGGCAAGGTAACCATAATTATGCCAAGTGAATGTGTAGAGTAGAATCTCTCTTACTGCGTTAATCTGTGGTGCACAAATCGTTTAAAAGCAATCCTGAGAGCAGCCTGACCTTTCGCTGTCGGAGGATGACGAAGGCGCTCGCTTTGCCGGCGCAGGCTTGGGTTTCCGTGCTCGAGGCTTCGGCGCCGGCTTCTCTGTGAAACGGAAAGACACAAGCGCCGACTTTGAAAAACTCTGCACTAACTCAGGCCCGAAGCCGTCTGAACATCTACCTGCATCGCTACGATTGCAGAAGCTCTAGTAAATAAAAGAGCAAAACTAAACTCGGACCTTTCTTGCGAGCCTGTGGGCCCTTCCGTGGAGGAGGATCCGATTCCGATTCCGACTTCGAGCCAGACTGGGACTCGGAGCCGGACAGAGCCGGTCGAGGCTTCTCGTCCTCCGAGTCGCTGTCTGCTACTTTCTTCTCCGATGCCGAGCCCGAGTCTGAATCAGAGTCAGACGAAGCCTTCTGCAACGTGACAGAGAAAAAGTGACCAAAGCTGGAAACGCAAAGAGAAGACACCAAGTTTGGTGACAGGTAACTCTTTCTGTGACGAGGCCTTCTGGTTCACCTTTTTCTTCCCTCTGCCTCCTGCTTTCTTCACACCTCGTCCACCCGACTTCTTCTCTGGAGTAAAATCCTGTTGAAGAAAAAAAACAGCCGAGACATTATAGGATAGAGACACGAAAGAAATCCACAACAGCGGCTTGTCTCGTCCCTGCCCTGAAACAGCCAATCAAAAGCCATATTGCAAAATTTGGAAATGAACTGGAACAAAGCTGTAATGTACTGCATCTTGCACTGAACAAAAAAAGCTTTAAAACTTTACTTTGAGCCAAAAAAAAAGGACCAAACTCTGACTGGTTGTTCTATATGTGCAGTTTTTATGTCACCATGACAACAAATGAATCTGATTACATTAGAGTGGTGAGACTTGTGTCAGGAAGCGTGCAGCATAAATAAATCCACCAAATCACACACGTGGCTTTTGCAACCTGTTTGTGAATAAGAGACAACCAACGGTGGCTTTGAGCGCCACAATATTCCACAATCACGCGCGCACGCACGCGTTATTACCTGATCACTGTTTTTCCCAGAGTCGGACTCCGAGGGCGTGGGTTCCGATTCGGAAGGAGATCCACTCTCTTCTTCATCTCGGTCGCTGGACGAGCCTCGTGCCTTTTTTGGAGGAGGAGGCCGCTGAAACGCAAACAAAAAAAAGTTGTGAGAAAACAGAAAATTTGAAGTTTCGAGTCACTTAAGACATTAAAAAAAAATAAAAAAAAATCTCACTGCTCAAATATTCAAGTGATGCAGACAAATCCCATCATTCCTGGCTCATTAAGCTTTTGTCACTGCTGCGACAACATCGGCTGTAATGAAAGAAGCCACCAGAAAACGTGCGCTCTCCTTCCACCTCTTCAAATTCTCGGTGAGTATTCATGCATGACATATTGTTACAGTAACTTGGGTGTTGCTGATGGTAGTTGGTCATGTATGATGCTCCTTTGTAGCCCTAACTGTGACCATGGGAACCATTTATTTTAATCAAGCTCAACATCAATAACAACAGGAGTTGAGTCCTAAATCAAATCTCTGGACAAGTTGTAATGACACACATCCACTGACAATATTATCCCCATATAATTACCTTAGGAGCCTGTGGCTTTCGCTTCATTCCCCCTCCTTCTCCTCCGCCTCCTCCCCCTCTTCCTCTGTCTTCACTCCCAGAATCTGAATCAACCTCGCTTCCTGTGTCTGCTTTCCGAGGAACCGGGGCGTCCTCCTCATCGTCGTCCTCGTCGCTTCCTCCTGCTGCATTTTCAGCCTCGCTGTCAGATGAGCTAGCTGGCTGCAGACACAACACAATAAAAGACAAATAAGCTTCCAGTATCTTTTACATTTCATGCTGAATTACGCGTGCTTCAGGATTTTGGGGAAGATGACGGAGACTTACTACAGGTGGGGCGCTGTAGGAGGCATGTGGATTGTTCTGGATCTCCCATAAGCCTTCATTAAATCCCTTCCTTTTGTTGGGTTTCCCATATCGTTCTCTGTACTTTTCATAGGCAAAAAGGTCCTTTGGTGCGAGGAATGCTCTTTGAAAACAGAGAAAAGAAAGAAAATGTGAACCGAAGTGACTGGAAACAATTTGACGTCCCAGGCTTTCAGTAATGAACAGGATGTTTACGCTCGTGTATCTGAAGGCTGGTGTTGGACTCCAGACTTTGAAGCAGATCGCTGTGCCACCTAGTGTCAGATTAAAATACTGCAGGTGCCATCTTGTCAGACAGATGGTGTGTCTCACCAGTTCAAATATGTCAACACATCTTGTGGAAACATACTGCTCACTAAGACTGACTCGAATTAACAGTAGTTTCACATAAAAGTAGTTATATGTGCCAAGATCGCTCTAGCAAACGACATTAATTTAAAAAAAAAATAAACAGATGAGCCAGAGCCTAAACTCAAAACTGAAACTACCAAATTTAACCATAAAAAGTGAGCACGGTTAATGAATTTCAGCCACTGTGCATGTTTACAACACCTGCATCCATCCAAGATTAAACAGTTCTGCAAATACACTTAACTCTAGTCTCTGTGTACTTACGTTTCGTGTGTCCCAAAGAAGAAAATGGGGATTTTATTAGGAGGTGGTTTCACTGCTCCATCAGCCACATCTTCAATCTGTTAAGGAAATATCCACGATTATTTAAAAGCATGAAAAGAGCAAACAATTTTCCTGCAGACACAGGCCTGAACACACAACTGTAGCATGTACTGATGGCTGGAAATGTTCACTCACTGTAATTGTGCCACTTGAACGGTCAGCCCCTTGGCTATTTGTTCAATTAGCAATTAAAACAACAACAAACGCAACCTGATAGTCGTTTTATCCATTTTAATGCGCAGGGAAATATACTCTTCAATATCAGGATGTTTTTAAAAAGGGGAGGGAAAAAATCCACATTTTTTTTAAACGTCATTTCCATAAAAACAACGTTAGCTGGGCTGGTGAACGTGTCCGTGCAGGTTAGGCCACGAGCATCTCATGCAAATGTTGCCGCTCGTACGCTGACAGTGGGCCCGTGCACACCTGGAGCCTGTCAGCCCTGCAGGGGTAAACCTACGCTTTCTGTTTGTCTGTATCCATACACGTAGTGGAGAAGACCTACACAGAACATTCTACAGCGACCCGTGCAGAGCAGCCCGCCCCTCCTCCGCCTCTCAGACCGCTGCTGCTGCTGTTAACGTTGCCTGCTTGCTTGCTTACCCTGGCTGGCCAATGGGGGTATCCCTTCATCTTAGCAAAGACGAGGTCTCCGGGCTGGAAGTTGTGTGGCATTGTCCTTCTCTTCTGCGCAGCCTGGATTTAAAAAGGTTTGAGATGCGCAGTCTTTCTGTGTCTCTCTTGGTTTGATGTTTTCAGGTCGACACGAAACCTGGAAACGGTGGTGTTAGCTGCCGAGCTAACAGTATACTAACGTTACCGCGAGAAGAGACAGCTGCGTGACGCCAGACGCTACGTACTAAGCGTTTCCGCTCCAAGTGCCAGCGAGATTTCAAAAGAAAAGACTTTAAAAAGCGAATTCATTAAACAGTAAATTATGTTTTCCTTCATGTTAA
>VUQR01023187.1:34426-63407 GCA_015108515.1 Hemichromis elongatus | reverse complement strand
GAGGGAGAGCCTTCAGTTTTCAGGCCCCTCTTCTATGGAACCAGCTTCCAGTTTGGATTCGGGAGACAGACACTATCTCTACTTTTAAGATTAGGCTTAAAACTTTCCTTTTTGCCAAATCATATAGTTAGGGCTGGACCAGGTGACCCTGAATACTCCCTTAGTTATGCTGCAATAGACGTAGGCTGCCGGGGGATTCCCATGATGCATTGAGTTTTCCTTTCCAGTCACCTTTCTCACTCACTGTGTTAATAGACCTCTCTGCATTGAATTGTACCTGCTACTAATCTCTGTCTGTCTTCCACAGCATGTCTTTATCCTGTTCTTTTCTTCTCTCACCCCAGCCGGTCGCAGCAGATGGCCGCCCCTCCCTGAACCTGGTTCTGCCGGAGGTTTCTTCCTGTTAAAAGGGAATTTTTCCTTCCCATCATCGCCAAAAGTGCTTGCTCATAGGGGGTCATATGAGTGTTGGGTTTTCTATTTATGTACTATTGTACAACATAAAGCGCCTTGAAGCAACTGTTGTTGTGATCTGGCGCTATATAAATAAAATTGAATTGAATTGAATTGAAATTATTCTAGCCTAATACAGCTGTTTCAGCTAACTCAAACAAAAGGCTTCAGCGATTTTTAAATTTTTTTAGCTTGAAATAAAAAATGGCAGCATATTATCACAACCATCTCAATTTTGTTCTGTATTGCAACAGGCAAATGGTAGATAGGTACTAGTAGAAAGGTTGACATTATAATTGTAGTTCTGTCACAACTGTCCCTGAGTATCTAAAACACAGGTGCAGTTAGGAGGGGGGCAGGTACCAGATGTGTCCCAACCACAGCCCATGGCTGCACAGATAGGGACAGACACCTCCACTTGCCTCTCATTCATGGCTCATTAACTCCCACTGTACACTGGACATCTGCTTTGATTTGCGTGTGAGCATGTTTTGTAATTAGCTCTCTCATGTTGCACTTATTTGCCGAGTATTTCATGCATTGCTTCTGCAAGGCATCAATGAACATAAGCAAATGATACGGCATTGACTAAATAACTTGTTGGGGTGATTAAATGTATAGACAAATGAAATGTGATGAGCCAAGCAATATGTTTTTTACTCCACAAAAGCTACATTATGGTTCACATTCGACAACCTCAACCTAACCTAACAAGTTCTATAATGCTTTTGCCAGTGACAGTGCAGACTTTTTGGATATGTTCATTTTGCAACATATTCAACACGTATGTTATGCAATAACTTACCAAATAAAGTCATTGTCAGTTTGCTCCATGGAGTATTAACTGCATTGTTCCATTAAATTAGGAAGTAGTGATTTTATCATAAAGTCATAGCGGCTTGTCTATTTTTTTCTATTTTATCCTATTTTTATATCATCCTGATAATTAAGTTAATCGCTGTTTTCAGATAATACATTGACTTAGCACATTTTCATCCTTTTTTAATCTAGGTTATCTCGTCAAGACAGATAGATCATTCGTAGCTGATTTGGAAATTCAGAACCTGACTGGGTCCAGTGACTTTGTTAGTGATTTTATAACCATTCACATGACTGAGAAGTTGTTGTCATCGTTCCACTAAACCAAGAGCCACTGAAACACTTATTTAGTTTGTAACAAGAATCTTCATTTTTCAGTTGCTCCCTTTAGGTTACCACAACAGATCATCAGCCTTTATCTCATCCTATCCATTGCATTTGTTCACTAAATCCACAAACCTACTTTGTGGTTTTCCTTTGTCCTCCTGCCTAACACCTCCATATGCAACATCCTTTGTCCAGTATATTCACTGCACATGTCCAAGCTATCTTTAATCGGACTCTCTAACTTTGTTTCCAAACTGCTCAAGCTGAGCTGTGCCTCTGATATATTCATTTCTAATTCTGTCCTTCCTGGTCACTCCCAGTAAAAATCTTAGCATCTTCAACTTTACCACCTCCAGTTCCTCAAAATCCTCTATTTTTGTCAAGACTACGGTCTCCAAACCATGTATCATAGCAGGAATTTGTAACAAGACTCTTTTATTGGCACAAGCTACTTTCTACCACTCACACATCCAGGTCGTACAGATAAAATTAGGAGGAAAGAAAGCTACATTTGCAATAATCTTGCTCAACGAAATTTAAAAAAAAAAGAAGAATTCATTACAGACCACTTTTACAGTTTATTTCAGTGACAAAACAATCCTACACTTAAATGAAAAACCACATTTGAACTGCGAACTAGGATATATATATATACTTGAGGACTGAATACCCCTTTTCAGCTGAAATCTAGTTAATTATAATATTTCATTAATTTATTTTTAATTTTTATATAAATTAGCATGGGTTTATACATTTTTGTTAGGTATACAGATCAAATGACCATGATGCGTTACCTTGCATTGCTGTGTCAAAACCTTAATTTTGCACAATATGCAAGCTGTGCAGTATCACAGTTTCTTTATTTCTCTCCTGTTTATTTCTTTTAAAGCTTACCACCAAGAAGAAGTACTGCTCAAAAATATAAAAAAAAAAAATCAATGATGATGTCATGTCACCACAAAAAGCTTTACAAGCAGATTTGCTGTAAACTTTGTAAATCTTCCTTGTACTCAATAAATAATCAATGCTCTGATATTCCTGGAAACAGCATGTTCAATTAAGTGAAAATAGACTGAGAAATCATAAGTATTTGGTCTTTTTCAAACACACGATAATTAGATACTTCAGCCATACATTAATAAATTGTTTACTTGCCTTAGCAGGTTCCTTATTGCGCTAATAGGGCATGACAGATTTTGCTTGTTAATAATTCTGCCTGTTGCCTGCTAGAGATGATGGATGGGGTGCAAACAGCTGTGGTATCAACATGCATTTCATGTAAAACAGGGACATGAAGACATGTGGTGTGTGCAAGAGTGTGTGTGTGTGCACGCGCGTGTTTGTGTTTGTGTTTGCACTATGCGTTGTTTGGCACATTTTCATGGAGGGGTGTGTGTTATCCTTGTCTTTTGGAGTCAGACCCGAGGCTATGTCTAATTGGAGTCTTCACACTTTCAGGCTTGACTCACACTGACACGCTCGACCTTGGCTCTCCTCCCTTTGCCATGAAAAGGGAAAACAGTGACACAGAAACATGCCTTCTTCTTTGCTTAGAAGAGAAAGTTTGCTGCTACTTATTTCATTTTTTGTTTTGTTCTTCTCTTTTCCTTTCTTCTGCTCTTGTTGCTTGCTTTAAGAGAATGCTGTAGTCTTTCTTCCGTTTGAGGAGCTGAACTTTTCAACCACAGAAACATGATCTCAGGGACATGTCAGAAGGTCATAACTGTCTCACCAGCATTGTATTGCCACCGGACAGATTATCTTTTATTGCATATATGCACATTGCCTATGCATATGTTTCTGCAGCACCAAAAAATATACATCTAAAGCTATACAAGGCGTGGATTTTACAATGTGGGAAGGCGTTATAGGGTCAAACGCTTCGATTTCTCGGAACTCAGCCATCAATATACCTCTCACCATACGTTTCAATGCTCGGTCCCTCAGGTCTTACTCCACTTTTAGCATCCAAGGGCCCATTTATGGGCTTGATTTTCCCTTCCCATCAGGCAGCATTGATCAAACAGCACACTTAGGGTTTTTCAAGGTGGACATTACTACTGATGGCAACCAGTATTTGCAACTACAGTGTAAAAACTATGGCCATTATTCACCTGATTGGCCTCTCCTCCATCTCTCAGTGGTAGGCATTTCATGATTCGGAAAGGTATTTATATCCCCGCAGGACCAAATCCCCCTCACAGTGTCAGCAGTGAAGTGCATGCTTTCTGGTGGTATCAATTTAGTTATTTAGTCATGAGGAAGGACAGGGGGGTAGGTAGATGATTGTAATGATGTGTTTTAGCTTCGACTTGGAAATACACTTTACAGACTGAGTTGTCTGTCCACCTGCCAAGTGTTTCTTTCCATTTCAATTGTTACCTTTTAAATTTGATTATAATTAAACAATGTTTTGATAAAGAGATGGCGTAGATAATACACATTTAAAAAAAAAATTATACTTTAACATTTTCTTGGCCCCAGCCATTGTAATGAGACAATGTAACAATGCAATGAAAACAAGCAAAAGAGATTTCTGTTAATAGTGACACAGATCTCCTATTTTTATGCATTTCACTGAAATGGCCAGAGTATTATTAGTGAGAAAATCAAGCTATTGTTATTAACTGAAGCCTGCTAATAGCTGAATACTACCAAACACTCGGTTCATGTGTCATACCCAAATGTGGCTTTGTAATGTTCATCAGTGCTAATTATCTACCAACACAACATCTCCAATTTCAGCAGGAATAAATGCGGAACTGCGTATTGATGTTTTTGCACTGATGATGTAATTGTGTTGGTAATTTCACTGATTGGAGTGATCAAATAGCTGATACTGGCCTTTTCAAAAAGTATGTTGTTACCAAGGACACGATGAGTTTTTAAAAATCCCTCTTCTCAGCAGTGGCAGCAAGTCTGTTTTGGAGGAAGAAAACACATTCCTTTGCACCCCATGCCATGCTCTTACAGTTGTCCCATTGGGCATACACACTTTGTCTGCGTGGGCTGACGCATTCTGTAAATAAAGCAGCAACATGCACATGTATAAATCTTGAGAATTTAAACATAGAAGCAGTAGTGAAAGTAATAACAGGAAAAACAATGGTGTGTTTCTCTTGTGGCCCCCAGGCCGGCAGCTTAACATCACACTAGAAGGATTCATGTGTGAAAGAGATTGACAGGCGAGCGTCTTCAAACCAGCAGTTGCCTCCTCGAGCAATTCACATGCATAGAGCATGTGATGTGCCCCTCGTATAATCTACAGCACACTTGTGGAGAAAGATGAAAGGTTTACATTGTGTACATGCAGCAAATCCTCCCTTCTCTCTTCCCCATGCTTTCTTTCTTTGGTAGTTTTTTTTTTTTCGCGTGTGTGTTTTTAAAGAAACAGGCTGTAGTGGATGAGAGGGCCACATTATAGCTAGTGGGTGCTGATGTCCGCTGCAAAGGGTCACACTTACCCCTTGTGTGCACTAGTGAGTGAGACACTCATTAGTGCCAAATGGAGAAGTTGTGTTAGCTGATGGACGTCCGTTCAGTTGAAAGTGGGATAAAAGGATGATAGAGGGGTACAACTCAGACCCTTTCTCTCTCACGTTGTCTTCCAGCCATCCAGGGTGTACAATTCATTTCAAGCAGACAGCCCCAGTGTCTCCCTAAACCTATCCATGTAACCGGGATTTGGCATAATAGGCCTACCTCATTTGTTTCCTGAGCTTACAGTGACACAGTTCACCACGACCTCAGCCTTGACAACACGTGTCGGTACAAAGAACTGTCCTTTTTAGCAGGGGTGCTTTTGAAGGGTGCCCAATCTTTGCAGAGGACAGCGTGACACACATTAACGCTGTATTTCTCCTTAATTGGTAATGAATTTGTCTGCATTCATAGAAAGCTGTTTAGATTTCAGGGCATGTGTAGAATGACCAGTATTTGTGGTAAACATGCCTTTACCTCCCAGAAGACAGCGATAACGAGAGTGTAGGGTTAATTATCTGGCTTACTGACCTATACACACACACAAACACACAACAAGATATAAGAAAGTATTTGAATAACAAGTACACACATATTTGTTTTGAGCCGTCGTGTGCTGCCAGAAGAGCTTCAGTGCACCTTGACACTTATTTTTTCTGAGCTGCTGTTGTAACGAGTTTTAATTATTTTATTTTCACATTTCCCCGTCTGTATTGATTAAGACATGCATGTGGATGTGCACAGCACGTTTATGTGTTCACAGGGCAGAGACTTTTCCAGGTATGCAGCAGGATCTGTAGACCACACCTGCGAAGCTCGCAATTATTATGGCTTGTGCATACCAAACAGGTGCCAGTAAAGAAAGTTGAGCCAAGATCGCTTCTCGTTCCATCATTTCATCTCTAACACACGATACAGAGAAACACACACGTGCACCGGTTACACTAGAACTCTTGAAATGTCTTTCACGTGAAAGATAGTCCCTCTGTGGTGCTTTGATGATAGTGGCAGCGAGAAATGATTTGTCAAAATCTTCCAAAATTGAGTTGAGAGGTGGTGACAGGGAAGACCATAGACTATGAGTCACATAATTTTTTCATCCTATGGCCAAAGTAATGTAATTCCAAAAGCGATCGACCTCATCAGCACAGACATGTATACCACAACATAAAGGTAATCACTGAGCCCAACATTGTATTGAACATAAACGAGCCACTGGATCCCCTCACTGCAGGGGTCAAGGGTTCAAGTATAAACATAAACACAGTTATGTATAATAGTGCGCATTATAATATTAGAGGAAGAATGCTACTTTGCTACAAGGCCATTACCACATCTAGTTATGAATGTGACATTTTAAGTGTCAAAGCCACATTTGTTCACCCACATCAGGCTCCACACAAGGGAATTAAAGGGTAGTGATGTTCCGCAGTCCCACAGAAAAGCCTTTTTTCATTTCCTCTGAAAATTGTGAAAATTGAGTTAACAATGTCTCATTACATTTCCGACTAAAGCAAGGGACCTTTGGGGTCTGATCCACAGATGAGGATGAGTACTCTTGTTCTGTCGTGTCTTACAGAGATGAACAGAGAAAAGGTCCTTAAGAATATCTTTCTCGCACTTGGACAGGAGGCGCAATTATGCCTGCCATGATTTCAGCAGAGACGCACAGATAACCGTCATGTTGAGTGGGTTTGCAGGCTGTGGGCGGCGTGCCAAGGGAAGGTCAGAGTGCCCATCTTGTATCCAGATTTGTCGGCTCTGCTCCTACATGTGTTTTGTCAGTGCTGTACAGTCTGGACAAATCCTGAAATAAGAGCGCTGATTGCCATGATTGCTGCGCAGACATACACATAGTCTAAATTTCTCAGGAGATATGAGGGGATATTTTCTTTTGTTTTTGAATTAGGTTCATTTTTTTTGCATCAAGCTATTATAAATAGCTTTAAGTGAAAAAAAATATATGCAGTTTAAGTAATTTTTAATTTAAAACAACAGCATTACAGTAAAACACGCCAACAGAGAAATCTTAACTACCCTATTGCTATGCTAACAAATAGCATATAACACACTTTGTATTCAAAGCTTTACACAATCAGTCTGTGGGTCTGTTCATTATTCATATGGAGTAGGGCACTAAACACACCATGAAAGTGGGTGCCAGAATGAGGAGGATGCTCTCAAGGGGATTCCCATTCCTGCATTTGTACCTTATCCATACCTTTTCACAGCTCCCATCTGTTTGCCTGCTCAAATCCCCCTGGCCTGTGCTAAACACAGTGCCATGCACTTCTCCACGATTGGAGAGGGAAAAATGAATGGGCAATATTTGGTATTTAAATGTGGTCTCTGTGATGCATGGCATTGCTCTTATGAAGCTATATCCCCAGAGTAACATTTAGCTACTGCTGAGCAGGTTACACATGCGGGCTGGGTGAGTTAGCGGCACCCACACACTATAAGTTGAACAGACTGGAAAATGAATAGCAGGGGAAGTTGAGAGGGAATAAGTAATGCCTCACCAGCAGAATCTAGTTGTTGTGTATATGAGTTACTTTGTAAGACAGATTTTTCTCCGAGGATGCTCATTTCCTCATGACTCAGTTCACTTTGTGAGGCAATTACACTTCCAAACCCAAAGCACGCCAAACTCTTCAGCTTCAACACAGCACAACATACAGGCATAAACACAGTGCTTCTGTCAGTTTGAACGACTGATTATAGATCTGAAACCGAAACCACGATGATTACTGTACAGGAACACCTCAGGAGAGAGGCGTTTACTTGTGTTACAAGTGTGAGACTGTCAAACCAACCTCCCCGCGGTGCCTGACAGGTGCAGGAAGTTAGGGCTTTCTGGATCCTCAGCAGGGGCACTGGACAGGCTATCACGCCCTCTGATCCTGAACACTGTCCCCTGCGGACTGAGAAGATGCCTGCCTTTTGTCTATAACCTGCTGTTGACAAGTACCTTACTGCCATATGGTCTCCTGGGGGCAGCTGTCATGGTGAGCAGGGTCCCCATCCCAGAATACACTGTATTATTACATACAACTCGTTTTACACCCATTAATAACTCAAGAAATCTGTTCCCAGAGGACGCGTTCGTTGTCGGGGCAGCCAATATCAATTTGAAAATGACAAATAAATTCAAAAGGAAGATCATTATCTTACCAGTTAGGGAGGTGGGGCATATATCAGCTGGTTTTGTTGAACTAAAAGCTTGTTTTTTTGGCTGAAATGAAAAGAAATGGGGGGAAAAAGAAGATTTGAGTCCAGGCATTTCAGTTTAAATGTGCAGTTATATGTTAATTCTTAGCTCGAGTCACTTGTAAGACATATGACAGAAAATCAATATATATGTGTAATTTTTTTGTAACAATCCAGTCAAATCAAACAGGACCATCTGAATAAATTTCACAATCACTGCAAAATATCATGGCCTTTCAGGGGAACTATTAATCTAGTAACTTTCTTTTAGCTCATTTCCAATGATGCATTTCTGTGGGCTGTTCCCAGTTATTGGAGGCTAATGAGGAGAAGAACTGTGGTTTCTGCCCATCTCTCCTATCTGCCTGCCTGTCTCCGCTGCTCTGGGTTGTCACGGTGCTCTGAGCTCCTGATGTGGCATATTAGGCAGGACAATCGTTATTAAGCACATTTCAAGCTCAATTACCACTCAAATGCACAGCCATCAAGGCTCCACCACAGGCTCCCAACAGATGGTTGCGGGTGTCAGATAGACAGGGCTGGTGATATCTTCGTCAGACTAGGTGCTGTTTTGTAAAAGAGGAACATATTGTCGCCGAAACAAGCTGATAAAAATGCTGTCACTTAGTCGAACAGCGGGAATCTTTCACTTTTATCCTTTATTTTATTATCTCATCATTCAAACGCAGTTGTAAGAAAGTGGTCTTCAAAACAATTATCCGTGCAGCCTATCTAGCGTATCATGTGCTTGACCTGTGTGAGAATCCACCGCCTCCACATTTCATCAGATGTGGAGTTTACCCGATGCGGTCTCATTTTATTTCCACATTAAGTCTCTCCCTCTAGATCTATTCTTTTACAATGTTATTTTGTCATTTTTACATCGTTTACGTGTTTCATATTTACGCATGCCGGATAACATAACAAGTAAGGAAATTGGCTGATAGAAAAAAGTCTTTCCGAGGGTGAGCATTAAAACATTTACATTCACAAAGTTCTCTTTGCTGATCATTATTCTCTTTATGAGTCTCCTTTGTATTCACGAGAAACGAAGGACTAACAATGACAAATCCAAAGCACGAAATCATAAACAGTGTGATATATCACAGCCTCACAGTTAATGATGGCTTGAACTTGATAAAATAATGCTTTCACAATAGTGGGTTTGTGAACAAGGAGGCAGAAAAGAGATGATGACAAGGGTTCGGGAAAATGAGACATTTTATTATGACAAATAATGAATAGTCATTTTTCATTTGGATACAAAACACCCGACCAGCTTTTATTTAACCTGTGAGCTGTGGTAATGTAACAATGTTTGACATACCTTCATTTTTACCGGTTGCAGTGTAAAAAAAGTTGCTTCTCATTTCAAACTACACACCCTTTCACATTTATTAGGTACACTATTCAACGGCTCATTAATGCAAACACCTTTTATAGAATAGCATGTGTTTCATTCACTAAAGAACTTTTTTTCCTATGTCTAAATATTTTCTATCAAACATTTACACTCCGATGAATCCATTGGAGAGCAGAGATGGGCAGTAACATGTAAGTAACAAGTAATGCATTACTGTAATCCAATTACTTTTTAAAGTAGCGAGTAAAGTAAGGGAGTAAGGAATTACTGTTACTTTCCCGTAAGCACGCTGTGTTACGGAACCGTGATTTTGTTTGAATGTCTCATGACAATGACGTAAGCGAGTGCAACGTTCGTGGCAACATCTGTGTGCAGATCAACAATGGATAATATATCAAGTGAGGGAGAGAGTAAGACCGTGCAGCGTTTATAGCGTGGAAGTACTGACCTTACTTTGAGTTCGATTCTGTAAAAAGTGACAAAAACATTAGCGTCCACTGTTCACTCCATGGGAGGAAAACTTCTTTTCACAGGGAAAAAAACCCTAAACTTCGAAGCAAGCACCGAGTACGCCACCATGGGAATGTAAAATTCACAGAGAAACTCCTGGACCCTTCCACTGACATGACCACTGTGGCAGACCTGCACCAGGGTAAACCTCCGCCTGCCACAATCCTGCTAAACAGGTGAAAATAGAGCAACAGGGCCTCTATTTGCATCTATTTGAAAGAGTGAGTGTCAACACAAAAAACTATTTTATTTTATATGCTGGAATATGCAGAAAATAGGTTTAAATGTTAAACAAATTTCTTCCAGTAAGAGAATGTTGCATATAATTTAATTTTTGCATTTCAACTTTGCATAAAGTTAAAAGATTAAAACAAATAAAACAAGTTTTAAAAAGAGGCTTTTTCATTTGATTACATTTTATGTATTGGATTATGCAGAAAAAGTAGAATTGGGCTGAAAGATCTATTGCTTTATTACCTATTCATGTTGTAAATCATTTTTTAAAAAGAAAAGTAACTAAGTAACTAATTACTTTTGAAAATAAGTAATCAGTAAAGTAACAGGATTACTTTTTCGGGGGAAGTAATCAGAAAATTAGTAACTGATTACTTTTTTCAATTAACTTGACCAACACTGTTGGAAAGCAACCTGGGATTCAGTATTTTGCCCAATATCCCAGTATTCAGTATGTGGCATGCAGATAGGAGCAGCTACTGGATGAACCACCAACCGTCCAGCTAGTAGACAGCTTGCTTTGCCTTCTGAAAAACACAAATGTTTTCATGATGCGAGAGGTTGGCTGCCTTGAGCTAAGTGTTTAAATAATCTCAAACTGGTTTCTTGACAGTAAGTTCATCGCATTCACGTGGCCTTCACAGCCACCAGATCTCAATCCAATAGAGCACATTTGGGATGTGGTGGAATGAGATATTCACATCATGGATGTGCTGCTGACAAATCTGCAGCAACTGTGTGATGCTATCATGTCAACATGGACCGCAATCTCTGAGGAACGATTCCAACACCTTGTTAAATCTGTGCCACGAAGAATTAAGGTAGTTCTGGAGGGAATACGGGATCCATCCCGGTACTAGTGTTGTGTAACTAATGGAGTGGCCCATGAGTGTATATGAAAAGTGTACAGCAAATCTTCAGTGCACGGTGAAAGAGTCTAACGGCTTTCTTTGTGTTTTGTGTAGTTTAGAAAAGAGATGAAACATAGCCCTTAGACAGTGACTCACACACTGCTTTACAGACAGCCAAAATTATATAAAGATAATCACGTTCAAAGATAAGCCAGTTGCCGTTTCCCTCAGTGCATGCAATGTTACTTAGTCACTTTAGGCTGTCAGGGAGAATTACCCATGGTAGAAGTAAAAATCCAAATCTATAACTTAGGGCAAAATTTAAACCTTCTCCACTAAAGGGGAAGAGCTGTGCTGTCTATCAGCATTTGACTCGTAGGCCTCCAGCAAAAGGTTATCATATTCATGAATTTAGTTTAATAAACTTGAATTTCCTGAGCTCATAAATCACCTTTGTCTTTAAAAAACACAAACAACAAACCCCCAAAAATCTAGATGTTAATCTCAACACGAGCCGAACACACGAAGAAAAAAGGTGTCGGTGCCGCTCGATTGTGTCTCACCGATTTCATTTTTGATAGTCTCAACATGTTTTATTCAATCACTTTATAGCCTTCACACTGATTCAAAGCCTCTAATAAAATCAAACATTTCATTTATACGTATGCATTCCAAAACACTTTCTTGTGATGCGGCAAATATGAAAATAACTCCAAAAGCTGCATGGTTTGGATGATTATGATAATGCTGATCTGCTAATGTCATTTTGACTCTGAGGCTGAGAAAAGCTATCATAGCAAGTAACAGTCATCCCTGCAAATCAAATCAAGAGCTTTGGTTTGTCTCCAGAACAACCTAGAGATATAACAGCGACAATCTTTGAACTGTAAATCACATTTCAAAGCTGTTCGCTTCTCCAATTTTCCCTGTTTTAGCTACTTATCAGAATATCTCCCGTGTAAGAGTGAGTGAGCTGAAGCTACAGTTAGCCTATTTAACCACCCACCTGGGCCCATACCACCCACCTTAGCATCTGAGTCACACTCTGCTTTCTCTTTAACATGGGCTGAGCAGGAGAATCAACAGCACAGCACAGGACAGCTCTGCTCAGTGTACATGTGTGGGTGGAACAGCCTTATGGCTTCAGTCATTCAACCAACTATGAGGGCATCAAAGAGATGCAAGAAGAAATAGAGAGACAGAACGAGAGAGAGAGGGAGAGAGAGAGAGAGAGAGAGAGAGAGAAACAACTCAAAACGAGATGTCAAACAAAGACTGAGAATATGAGGGGGAGGTGAGGATCCATAGACAGAAAGTGAAATAAAAAAGCCAAGAAGGAGCAGGACAGACAGGCCAGACACTGGAGGAGCGTGCATATAGAGAAGAGAATGCACAGCAAACAAAGGAAACATGACAAACATCCTCTTCTCTGCGTCCATAGCCTGACACGCAGGCAGCCACTGTTGAGAGCCGCAATATTACCTTCAGCACAACTCAACTCGTGTGCTCCAGAACTTCCTTCGGCGGGATCGTTGCCATGAGCTCTGAAGCTTTTGTTCTGCCAAATAACATTAGGAGGTGGGCAGGATGAAGCGTCAGGTCCTGCTTCTTAGATGGCAAAGCAGACGGCAAAAAAAAAAAATGCAAGGGCAGTTAAACATGAGGAACAGGACTGTGTGGAAATGACAGAAGTGACAGTTAAGCGGTAATGATGGTGGCGGTGAACACTAATGCTATTGAGACTCGGTGTCTTTGCATATTTGAGCGATTTTATTGTACAGTAATTCCAGAGCCTCCGGGAGGGTGATTTGGGAATGTTTATTATTTAAATGATGATTAATCCACCTTCTCATTGCGGATAACACTGGGAAGAGGTGATTTAAACCAAAACAGGATGTTTTCAGATTTTATTTTTTTTTTGTGGGGATAAAGTACCTCCATGCTT
The DNA here is from genome assembly GCA_015108515.1 of Hemichromis elongatus. Classification (NCBI taxonomy): domain Eukaryota; kingdom Metazoa; phylum Chordata; class Actinopteri; order Cichliformes; family Cichlidae; genus Hemichromis; species Hemichromis elongatus. The sequence continues at coordinate 50,215 of VUQR01023187.1, read as the reverse complement.
TGCTGCTGTATATTTCAGGAGCTTATGACAGAATGCTGAATGGATACACCAGTACATTCCCTCTCCATCCTCTTTCTGCTTATTTAACACAGGGGGAAAAAAATATCCACTGCTTCTGAATGCACCAACTCCTTTCTCCTTTGGCTATAACAGCCACAGCTCTGAAGAGCCATCCACCACTAAGCTCCTCTACACACTGAGCCTCTCAGTTCTCAAAATTGATTCTATCTTACTTTAAGTCGGGCCTTGACTGTCAGCAAACGCAGTCTCTTGATCTTTTCATATTATATCTCCTTGTATTGTATGTCCAATTTCCTCCAGCACTAAACAGATGGTAAATCTTTTCAGCTAACTGTGAGACCAGTACTTCTCAATAGCTCCCCTGATCCCATCAAGGAACCTTTGTTTTTAACTGCTAGCGCTGTAATGCTTCTGTCTGAGCAAAAAGCGGATGGATTCTTAAGCCACAAAGAGAATACATGTTGTTCCATCCCCATGACTGGGTGAGTGCGGTGTGTTAATGTGATTAGTGAGACATTAACGCCTCCAAGCTCAACCAGGCAGACGCAAAAATGCACTTACTATAGAAACTCTTTCTATCTCATTCTAACTGGAGGCCGCTACCAACACCATAGTTTAAGTAGAAATAAGTGAGTTTCCTCCCTGAAATCCACTTTAACTCTTTCTTTTATACTTTTCTACCGTGTCAAAAAGAGTAGCAGGTAAAGCATAATTCCTGCTGATGCGATAATTAATATTAGCTTTTAAGTGTTAAGGCCATGCAGTACAGCAGCTGCTTGATTCAGGCTCACAATCAGAATCAGATATGTTTGGAAGACTGTTTGCACACAGTGGGTAAACTGATCAAGCAGATTAAAACATATGAATCGCTCTGGATTTTTGTGTTTTTCTCTAAAAAAAATAAACACATGGAGAGAATAATGCGTATTCATAACCTGGACATTTCTGTGAGGAGAAAATAGTTGTTAATTGTTTGTTTTATTGCATATGTTTCGTTTTTTGCAGTTCTGAAGCCCATTTTATCAATATACCAGACATAATTTTGAGCATAATTTTTTGAGTTATTTATGTGGATATAAGTTATGTGTAGCATCCATTTCACTATTTAGTAAATTTTGTTTAAATGTTTATTAATTAGTTAGTTATTTGCAACTGAATAATTTTTGTTAAATACTAGAAGACTAGATTATATATTAGTTATATTAATGGTAATAAAATCTCACTCCCTATAAAAAAAAGTAACTAAATAATTTTAAGCTTGTTCGATAATTTTATCCCTGCACTATGTTTCTAACTACCTAGGTAGTTCGTAATTCTCTTTCTTTTGATAATACTTTCTGTAGTGAGACCGAAGGTCAAATGTGACATGATATTAGGATGCAAACTCTAATGTGATATATATAAAATCCCAAGACATCACATATATTAGTATAATTTCTTAAATGTTGTCTATACAACAGAAAGGAAGTAGAATTTCAAGCATAGTTTCAAAGATACGAGACATTTTATAAAACTTATATATGGAATATTTGACCTTGAAGAAGAGGTCAGAGGTCCAAAGTGATGTGATATTTAGAATCTCCATTTATTATTTCCTTTTTTACCTATCAAACAATGGCAGTGATAAACATAGTTTGATTGCTCTATATAAGATTAGTATGATTTTGACCTTCAGTTCAATATATTAATCTTGAAGGAGTGCTCAGAGGTCAAATGTGACATGATATTTTAAATCTTTATACAGTATTTTCTATGCACACCCCATTGACTTTCTGTCAATTTTTGACCAATAAATCATTAAGCTGAGGATGAAGACCAAGGCAAAATTTAATGGATTGTTAACCTGACCCCACTCTAAACCCCAGACAGAATAAAAACAGAGGTATTAATATGGCAGAGTTACAAATATTTTTTATAAGTAAATGTAGATGAAAGAAATTAAAACACCAGTTCACACTATAATTTCAGTACCCTTTCCCGTTTGCCTCAGTGTGCCAGGACATCTATCATCCTGATATTTATCACTCTCATTAACTCGCTACCACCTCTCTGGTTGGTGGCAGGAGGCTCACCGTCACACATTTAAAGTCAGAGAAGATAGAGCATGGCAGTTGGCCTGATGTCTCTCTCTCACACTCACCTCTACTTCCACATCCTCTTTTTTTCCTCAGTTGCTTTTTGCTGATTTGATATTCTGAGTTAAGTTAGACGTTACCATCTGTCTTGTTTTCAGCTTTGGCTCTATGAGTGTAGTTTTGCATACATTAGTATAGGGAAGAAACCTGAATCCAGCAGACCCTTGTGTGGTTAGTTCATAGCCTTCTCCTTTTTTTGTTAGCTTTTTGCTAAGAACTCATTTTGTATTTGATGTTTTTAGGAGCTACAACAGCCTTCATTCTTCAACTTTTTTTTTTATTTTTGTAGTCTACAATAATTACATTTCTAATGTACAGTTGTATAATCATGCCTTTTCCCTCTGCTAATACGCTACAAACACTACTGCCACACATGTGCTATGCAGTACAGGTAATGTGACACTTCCTACTGCTTTTATCTCCACGCCAGTATAAGAAATGGTAACAAACAACAACAAACAACAAAAAGTTTAACACAAAAAAATCACCTAAACAATGCAGCTGGAGATGACCGACTGATGAATGTAACAATATTTATGTAGTTTGGCTGGTCAATATTACATCCAAATAAAGGTTTAAACCCAAGCTTTTCCCATTTGAACATTGCATTAAAAAGCTATTTACTTTATCTGTCAGTGGTTTTAATGTTGCACATGGCTGTTGTGAAAGAGAGACAGGAAGCCTGAGTGATGATGGTACTGGAACAAAAGAAACCCACTTTGTCAGAAGAAAGCTTCTTTCAGTTTGCATCTCTGAAGACTCGATTTTTTTTTTTAAATGATGTGCTCGTTTAAAGTTGGAACATCTCTAGTTGACAAATTTTAGTTGATAATTCAATTTTCCTCTTCATTCTGATCAGTCTGTATCTAACCAGGCTACATTACTACCTGTGTGAGACTAATTTGTTGCTACTACATAATTAGCCTAACTGCTGATACTTCTGTTGACCCTCTACATCCAAATTTATGTAGTTTAGCTAAAAAAAACAAAAACGCTTGTTTAAAGATTTAGGAAATAAAATTTGGTGTCAGTATCAAAAGCCTTCCAATACTTGTTATGTTGTTACATACTTAGTTGCACATAGCTATAGATATGAGAGTGATATCACAACATAAAACATAAATCTATTAACTGCATGGAAAAAAAAAAAACCCAGGGTGGAATATGAGTTAGCTTACACAGGGTAGTACAAACATCCTTAACCTAACCGAACCCTCTTACATTAACTTCTCTGTATATTCTAGAAAACTTAAAGTCATAAATAAAATACAAGTATCAAGCATGTAGGGGGGAAAAAAAGAAGAAGAAAAAAAGACTGAATATGTCCAGATGTACTCTGGCTTCCTCCCACCGTCCGAAGACCTGCATGGGTTTAGGTTAACTGGTGATTCTGTATTGGCAATAGGGTGTGAATGCAAGTGTGAACAATTGTCTGCCTCCCTGTGTTAGTCCTGCAATAGACTGGCAACCTGTCCAGGGTGTACATGCCTGTCTCTCTGCAGCACCGAATTAGAAAAGTGGAAGAAAATACAATATCCTAATATGCAGTCAAATAAGTGCACTAATAAAGAGAAACCTGATGTATATTTGACAAATTATTTGACAATATGTTTAAAATTACAATTTCTGAAATATGGGGAAAATAGCTCTTCTTCTATTTACCCTTCCATGCTCTAGCTCTTATCCTCCAACCCTTTCATAGTCACTTTCCTGCCATCCTTATTCTTACTCAGTCTCTTTCTTTCTCTTCCCCTCTCCAGCCTCCTCAACCCCTTTCAGCTTCGCTTGTTGCACAAATCCTTTTTATCACGCAGCACAAAGAAACAAATAAACAAAAGTGTGGAGAGGAGGAGGAGGAGGCTGGTCATCTCAGCGAGGGAGGTGAAGTCTTAGAAAAAACAGGATTGAGGTCTATACAGGCCCGAGTAAGGACAGAGGGAGAGTGAATGAGGAAGAAAATAATTCAAAGAAGTAGAGGTAGAGAGCAAGTTTTAATATGCATACTCAGAGGGTCACAGTGTATGCAGCAATGTGTTTGTTTTATTAGTGCCCAACTGGAACTATGGGAAGGGGTTTGAGTGAAGGCCAGTGGCCACAGCTTGCAATGGAGGGTCCAGTGATGAATGTTCATAGGCAATCTAGGACACTGCAGCAGAAACACCATCAATTCAGTATCACAGCACAACTGGGAGGAACTGTAGTGTGGAATGTGTTCTCTGTATACGTGCGCAAATGTGAGTACCTACAAATTCCACTGTGATGAAGAAAGTATTTGTGTGTGTTTTTGAAAACTCATATGGGGGAAGGGGTTAAAGGATTACAGCTGTCTCTTGGCTGTGGGAAGTAGCTGAGCAATGCTTCCCATTGGTCATTCCCATGAACCCTTGCTCTTTAAGGGGCATGGTGGGAGGCAATGCTGAGGACAGGGGAGTGTATCACCACTGACTGGACCATACACTGGATAACCTCCAACCCAACCTTGAGAAAAAAAAACGGAGTAATTGTTGAGTAGTGTTTTTGATGTACGAATTTCACACTGCTGTTATTGTGACATATATTTTTATTCAAATAAAGATCAAAACCTTCTAAATCAACACACACAAACACACAATTAAATCTCATACTTGTTTTTATTTGCTTTCTTCTCCAGCTATGGTTGATTCCTGGCATCTGCCCAAGACTCAACTCTTGGCTTCATCCCTGCCACAATACTAGCCACTTATCAACAGGTTTTGCTGAATGTGAGGTCTGCCAGGCTGCCTCATGTAGAGGGCATGATTAGGACAAGAGGGGTGGGCATTATGCCTCAAAAACCAGCTGGAAAAAAGACCCACATGGTGATAAGGGCAAAGAATCCCAAGCACATCATGGATTTTACAAGCATGTCATGGTTTTACTCCCATTCCCTGCAGCAGAGCACATTTACTGTGAAGGAAACAGCACAAATAATCACGTTGCCTTTGCTCTAACTGTATCAAAATGCTGTTTGGGGAGCTTCTAGAGACAGCAAAACTTCTCAGTCCCTTGCTGTCACAGAGATAGAAAGGATGACTTCACAGAGCTTTTCCTGAAGGAGAAATATCTTGGCTGTATGCTTCCCTTTCTGGCACCAGCCAGCTGGATGTCTCAGTTAAAGAGTATAGCCCGTGAAGGGAAAAAAAAAAAGTGGTGGTTCTGTAATTTATTTGATCACATTAAAATTGGGAGCAGATTTGTTTGCTGTGACAATGTTTGTTGAGTTAGGGGCAGCCAGGCTGTCTCACACATTGGTCTGTTTGATTTGTATGTAGCTACAGACAAGCTGTCTGTAGGCCTAAACAAACAGTGTGCTTTACCTTACACAGCACTGTCAACGAAATCTATGAGCTTAGAAAAACATCATGTAAACTGAATTTTCCTACAACTCTTTTAACGATTAAAGTTTTTAAACTAGAGTATAATTTTGATCATGACCAAAAAATCTAATCTGGTGTAATGTCTTCAACAGGCCCACAAAATGCTGTGATTATAGATGATCAGCAGGGCGTCACATGTTCACACTAATATTTGAATGCATTTCCTGATTCTGGAACAACTGATGCATTGTCCATAACAAAGGAATCTGTTCCTTAAAATTAATGTGATCCTTGCTGAGGTTAGCTCTGCATTTAGATTGATCCCAACACATTAGATAAGGTGATGCTAGCCTCTCATTTGTTATTTCTTGGTATTTTTGAATTCACACCTAACTTCCTCACTTCAGAGAGTGCTTGAAATCTATGACACATTGCCTGCTGTCCAGAGCACACAGAAGATTCAAATGAGCAACGGTTAACATTCTCACATTCCTTACATTGCTAGCATCTAAAGGTCATTAACAAATCAAAGATAAAAGGATCGCACGATGCTATACACCTCTGCACAGTCCTTATTAGGGAAGGGGATCGGTAGATGTGATGATGTGACACACTTCCATGTAAGAAAGCACATCTTACCTGGCCAATACTGCTGTAAATGGCATCCCAAATGACCTCCCAGCCCATTGTTCCTTCAGTGGTGCTAGTTTCATACATTATGCAAATGTATTGTTTATAAGATTGGGGAAACCTGCAGTCAGCTGAGATTGAAGAAGTCACTTGGATGAGTGATGAAACATTTCTCTCACTGAAAACGACACGTCCAGATGAACAGAGCCAACTTTTGGAGATTTACTTACCTGGATGATTGAGATCATTGTCGTTCTCGTCTTCACTGCAACTGCTGACGAAAATAATTATGGAGTAACTGAAGCAGAAGCAACACGTACTAATGAGTACTGTATTAGTTTTATTGATCTTCGATTTAGAGATGTATACTTTGTGAAATCTCATGCTAGTGAAATGATAGCATGCTATAATAATTTTGATACTTAACTTGGCAACAGGTGATCAGCTATTGTTATAGAAATGGAACCACTACAATAAAAAACATTGTGGATGTGTCTGGGTTTGGATATTGTTAGAAATGAAGAGATAATATGAGATATAATGCCAGTCTAGTTCTTTTTAAACTTTATTGTGTAAATTTTCTGCTGTTATGTGTGCTATCCTTATTGGAGTGACTCATATCACGTGTCATTTATTCATTTGTATTCATTTTTCTAGAACAGTAGTTTTATTGAATTTATTTAGTTACATTAAAGTTTTGGTGTGATCACCACAAAGACGTTCACCCTATCAATGAAGGTTGTAAAGATTTGACTAATTCGGCAGGATTAAACATCGGACTGAAATTTAAATCCGGTTTAATGTTTCATCATGAAACATCTAAGCAAACACTAAAGTTCTTTTACATTTCACAAAACTGGATTTCTCTCAGCATACGTGGAGAAATGGGCATAAAAGAAAAAAGCAAAAAACTGTTAGGTGAGCAAGAAGAGAGTCTAGAATAGATGTCTTTTGAAGAGCAAGCTCAAGACCGTGGACCTACCTGTCACTGCCAGTCTCACGCAGACGCCAGAGAAATATTCTGGCTCTGGCGGAAATTAATTGTGGGCGTAAAGGGTTCCACTGGTAGCACAAGACAACACTGGTGTCAGAGAAGGAACAAGAGCAGCCGCCTCTGGGCACAGGCCCATGCCAAGTAAACATTAGGCATAACCCGCCAAAGGAATATTTGTAAGGTGTCTTTGAGGCCTCACCTAGAGGGTCTTTGATTCTTATTTAAAAAGGAAAATAAAAGACTTTTTGATAGTTTTATAGAAGCTGAAGAGACAAGAATTGGACCTGACAAGAAAAAAACACTCATAAAAATGAATGAGGCCCAAAAAGGCTTTGAACTGGGGCCTCTTTACATTGAACTGTGGATTATGAAATGGGAAAACTTAAAATGAATTCTTCTCTATTTCAGAGAAGAAAGTCTGCAGGAACATCATTACTTTTCGAAAATTACACCTAAAGGTTAAATCATCATCTTTGTCAAAGAGTAAAACCCACTGTTAAGATAGTGGGTCATAGAAATTTCTAAAGCTTTTACTCTCATCAAATTCCTAAAAGGAAGAGTATAGGTCACTACTTTCTGATAAGGGGATAACTGGGGCTCTCTGTGGGGTATAAAGCAAGGTCACTGGGTGGTTGAGTGGCCTAAGGGCCTGTGTAGAAAGGCTACTTCACACTGACCACCATTGTAATGGCCTAGCAGAGCAGATATTATTATCATTATCTGTCATTAGGATACAAGTGTCACTTACTGAAATGGCCATATTTGGACATAGGCACTGGTCTGTGTTTGGAATAGAGATACAGTACCAGCCAAAAGTTTGGCAGCACACACTTAATTAAGGGATTTTTATTAGACTTGTTTTCATTGTTGAACAGTAATTAAGTGAAGTTATCCATATCGAATTATTAAGTAAACCCAAGGTATAATAAAGAAAAACCTTATTCTTTAAAATGTTGCTTCTTTGCCTTGATCACACCTTTGCATACTCTTGGCATTCTCTCAAACACTTTAATGATGTAGTTACCTGTAACAGTCTTCATCAAATGCCCTCAGTCTATTCTGTCTCTGTAACTGTTTGACCAAGCCATCTGCTTTGGATTTAGCTGTGGTAAGTGCACAGGCCAGGTCATCTGATGCTGCACTCCGCTCTCCTCACATAGCCTGGGAGTGTGTTTTTGGTAATTGCCCTGTTAACAAACAAACGACAGCTCCAGTAAGATCCAAACCAGATATGATGATATATCGCTGCAGAAACTTGGGGTAAGCGTGACTTGAGATCTGAAAATAAATCAGATAAATCAAATGAACAGCTAATGCTAACTGCAGGACTGCTGTTTCTTATTCTTAGTTAAGTTGATCAGAGGAAAAATAATGTAACGCAAGAAAACATCAGATAAACATGACCATGAGTCCCAGCTGTCATAGGGCATACTTATATTTTCAACATCATGTTATTCATGTCATTTCATGCGGTTTAAAAAATAATAAACTCAAATTAGTAACTGACAATTTGGTCCAAACTTTTGCTTTGTACTACAGTGCTGTTCTTGATTATTTTAATTCTCAAGAACAGCACTAATATGTTTGCTATATGTGTATGTGATTACATATTCTTGTTATAAGATATCTGGAAATGTCAACTTCAATTATCACCTTTAGCGAGAACACTGAAAGAGAGCAAAATATCATGTTCTCAAACATGGGTTCCTTTGGCACCAGTAATTGTACTGAAATGGATGCAATCAGTAGAAGATAAATGTATATATAATGTAGAATCTATGACTCAAACAGTGTGTCGACTTTCTACAAAACTTTAAATGTAGTCTTAACTATGTATTTCTGCTCTTTAGCCTTTTTGATTGAGAATGGTCATATAAGTGACAAATGTAAGCAATGCGTGTCAGATGCATATCAACACTGTGACATTAGTCCAAGGCCTCATGACACAGTGCGTGTATTTTTTATAAAATTGTATGTATAATTACATTAACAGACCATCATAAATAAGTGAATTGTGACACAAATACATTTTTAAATAAATGTTTAGTTATCAGTTATCGGTTTTTCTTTGTATTGTTTATCAGAAGGCTTTCAGACAAAGAGAGAGATTTCTGGGGGTGGGATGTGAAGTTGACCTCTAGAGCACAGCCGCCAGATGTAGTGAGAGAGAGAGAGAGAGAGAGAGAGACGCCACAGACATGTAGGGTAAACACTGTCAAAGTTACTGGAGAATAATTGCTTATTACCATGGTGAACGCAGAGTTTGCCAATTCTTAAAGGACATTTGAAGGCTTACAGGAGGTAAATACTGTAAATACCAGTTTGTGCTGAACTGTTTCGATGTGACTCAATGTGTTAAAAATGTAGCGGCTAATCCCGTGTAGAATAGTAGCAGTGTTAGCACATGTTCAATAGTATTGCTGTGTAAGTTACTGTGTTCGTGTTTGCTGATGTTCTGGGTTCTTCAGAGCTGACACTTATTTTGTAAAGCTTAAAAGTCTTTTATATGACAATATGGACCAGACCTGGATATAAATATCAGGTCCAGGACTTTTTCTTAGTGAAAAGAAGAACCCAGTTTCAGTGATGCTTGCTTTTTTTTCTTGATTGCTTTCTCACAGGCCACAAAGTTTTAACAAGTGATCCAAAACTGACCTGTTGCAGCATAAACTTCTATTTATTCTAAAAGACTTTAATGTTGGTTGCATAGTTTATTGTGTGAGTAATTTTAAGAGTAACCTGAATAGTGTAAAGGGTGCAAAATGGAGCATCTTGAACTTTAACTTCACGCTTCTTAGTCAGGTATAAATTTGTGTTATTCCTTTTTGTAGTTTATTTAAAGCTTATTGTCTAAATTGTAATTTGAATACTGCTTATTTTACTAAAAGAAGTGACTCCAACTATGGCATCTGTATGACTTATATTTAATCTAAAGTCTAAAGTGTTTTCAGTTATTAACATAAAATTAAGGAGTACCTAAAACAGTATTCCTTAGAAATAATTACTAATAATAGGCACCAAAATTTATTTCTATTCCAATCCTTAAGTTTTAAAAATTAAAACCAGACATTAACAAATACTAGAAGCAGCTGCTAAGTACTGGAATCTGTTCATATTACTCGTCAATGTAATTCATCATCATTGTTGTTGTTTGAATCCAGTGAAACTCAACGGTGTTTGGATGACCTCTTTCATCTCATGAAGAGGTCGTCCAAATGACTGTGGGTCTGTTGAATGAATGGCTATAGATGCTAATGATCGTGACCACCTTGCCCTTGTAGTTTCTTTTTTCGACGTTCCCTGATATTCTGAACAAATCAGGGAATCAATATTCTTTGGTAGTCAACAGTAATTACTAATGCCAAACAAACAAATAAACGAAACATTCAATTTGACTGAACTGTATACCGACTCTACCTTCGAAGGTGAACTCAGATGAAAGAGTTGAATTCAAAACCTGAAAACAATTTAAGTTTCTGAAAAACTGACAATTACTTGTTAATGCAAACTTTTACAGTGTTCTTTGGTGCTGCTCATCTTACCCCGTAATGAGTGTAATTTCACACATCCTCAGCATTACTGCTTCTTTGTGCCACACCTGCACTACTTACAGACTGATGGTGCTGATTAAAAAACAACTGACATCAGCAGTGGAAAAATGAACAAACGCCTCGTGTCACACTTCCGACCCCAGGGTGAAAGAGTGCAAATGAATGAGTGATCAGTTAGTTCACTATCCAATCGTCTGTGTAATATAACTTCCCTGTTATACACTCACCTGTGTCAGCAGCAAAAGCCTTTTCAAAATGTCAGACAGTGAGTGCTCTATTATTCATTTTCTGCCTAGGCTCCCTATGTGACAGGTGTATAGTGTAAGCCCTGCTGGTGCTTTTGACAGTTAATAAAACACATCAGTTAAGCCAATTACAGTGGGCAAAGTGAAGGAGCTGTACAGTTTCTTTATTATTGTTATTTCAATATATTTCAAAGTTAGAATTATTTTCTTTCAGTTACAGGCAATGCTGAAGTTGAGGGTGAAAAAACAAAGAAATTACTAACTAAATAATTCTCCCATCACCCGTAATCCTGTGATATGACACATTATGCTCTAGCTACGATAACAAAGTGGGAAGACCAGCCACCCAAAAAAACCCCACTACCTTAAAAAATTTGACCAGCCATTCCAATCCATTTTTCTTTGCATGTGTTTGCCTGAAAAACCAATGAACACCCCTTAAATTTAAACCTCCAATGATCCAGCCCTACAAGCCAACTTTGCAGTTCTATAGTTAACTTTACTATGTGGTATGCTCCCATCTGTTAGAAGCGTGACCAAACTGATAGCTACTGTACCCACTGATACCAACATTTCTGATTTTTCTTGTTTTTTTTTTTAGTATATCGGTCAAAAACTGTCAGATTCGGTCCCCATTTACAACAGTACTAATACCATTAGTCATGAAGCATTTTGTGAGGTAAGTAAAGCTCCTTTTTCAACAATATATAAGTACTAAACAGTCATTAATAAATCTTAACCAGGTTGCTTACACATTAACCAGTTAACTATTAGAAGTTTCCATTCCAAATTTTAACAGAACTTTCTGGCACAACTTCACCTACTTCCAAAGTGCATGGAGAGGATGAGAATCTAAAAATGCAGGAACTGCAGCAACACTTAAAGGTAAAGAGGAAAAACTTTATAAACTGACCAACGCTTGTGGCCTTTATTAGGGTCATAGTAACATATAAACCAATTTGTGTTTAAATAAAAGACAGGAAACAGAAGAAAGGAAAAAATAACTATTCAAATGAACCAATCACACCTTCATATGTAAACCAGCTGGTGGTATTGGTCGATGGTTAAGTCCCAGCCCAAGTGAATACTGGACTAGACCATTAACAATAAAAACAGGGGGGAGGAAAACATAATGCCCACCTATCTTAACATATTACATAAGAGAAATAAACAAAAAGAAAAAATGTTATAATTATACAGAAAAATTGTAAAATGATTACAGGAACATTCAAAAAAAGACCAGTACAACAGTTTGACTGGAAAACACCTCATACTTCTAGGATGTAGACTCATAAAACGAGTTGTCTAGAACAACAAATGTTTCAACAAATGTTATCAGCCCTACCTATCTGTAAAATTATAATAGATTAGTGTTAATTTACCAGGATAAAATGATCATTTGTGTCTAAAAAGTATTTTATGTCTCCCAAAGTAACGGATTGGAGTTGAGAAAAGTCTACGAGCAGCTAGGCAGAAAAAGTGCAGCATACCTTACCTTACCTTATTTGATCAACAATGAAAATATGAAGTGCAGCAAATAAAGTAGCCTGGGAGACAGGCGTTGTAAGCTTTTTGCTTCCTGGGAGTGAATTAAGTTAAAATTATAAGGTTCCTATACTAGCTGCTGGTGGATCATATGGACTAACCAACAACAGACTGTGAGCTGAGCTGAAATTTAAAAAGGTAGAAGTTGGGAAAATAACAAAGGATAATATAAACTCTATATTGAGTTTCAAAAGATCACATATACTACATTTAATAAAGTTCATAATCCGGGTCTTAAAATCAGCTGCCTTTAACAAATTTTAATTATTTTTCACTAATTTAAAAATAAATCACATTTAAAGGGCCTGAACATTTTCATGTTTAGTCTTCAGCACTGCTTACAGTTACACTTTTTGACTTGATCGCCTTTGAGCACACTGCAGATTTTTGGGTTGAGTAAAAGGCAAAGGTTTAAGAGCTACGTCACACATAATCATTCAGCTCAACTTAGCTTTAGTTGAACACTACATTTAGTGAATGCCATATTGTCAATTATGAGGCAGGGAAGAAACAACACCCTCTGCTGTGCCCAATCACGCACCTTCAGCAGGTCAAAAATGTCAGGTCTCAGTTGAGTTTAAAAATGTATGTTATTTCCATTAATGCACTTTAGACTTTATATTTTACTGCTGTAGTGGGTTAGCAGCATAACTAGAGTGGCAGAAGACTAGCAGACTGGGTTTATAAATGGAACGATGCATCTTGTGAAAATGTACAAATTGTCATGTCTCAGAGGATCTAGCAGGAGATATCTGAATATTTTCTCACATAGGACACGTCAACCATTTAAAATGCTTCAGCTGATGATGAGCACATGATCTCATCTCTGTCAACTTGATATTATAACTTCATGGCTTAAATTTGTAAAATACTACATTACCTGTATTTACAGTGGACTACTGCAAGAGGAATAGCTGTGCTATGAAAAAATGCACCAAATTATCAGTCTTGCTTATCACCAAATAAAATAAGATTCACATATAGTGATGTCAGCTATCTTTTCTTGGATCCAACTTCATAGCTTTCCCCCTGACTATGTGCTTATTTAAAGACTTATTTATCTTCCTGACACAGCATTATGTCATTCTGGACAGTTACTTTTGAATCGTCAAAATTGTAATCCTTTAACATTGTTTTCTTTAAATTAGATGAAACTGATGTAAAACTACCTTAAGAAAATCCTGAGTTTGAGCAGATCAGTGCAAATAGTCAGGGTCTGGACTGCAAAGCAGTCTTTTTGCACGTCAGATGTTTCATAGTACTTACTGTTGGAGTCTCAAGGTGAAAAAATGTAATTAGCCTAACATACTTATTTTTGGTGAAGATCTACTGGTGGTAGCAAAAAGCATACATTCTGTAATATAGGCTTTGGCGCTGACTCAGGTTTTTAGCCGCTTTCTCCACCTCATCTGCATTCTGCTCTAGTGAGCAACAGTCATCCAAGTGATTCTGACTCGGCTTGACCTAGGACAATATTCGCCAGGTCCAGTTCCACCTCACTGGGTGCATATTGCCGCTTATGCACTTAACAGTAGTGTGCTCTTTCTTTTCCACTCTTCATCCTTTCCCCTCTTTCTTTTAGTTGTCTCAACAATTTCTTTTTGCATCTCACACTCTTTCCTTCACTCATCCGTTCTGCTTTCTCCTTTTACTGTCTGTTACTCCAACTCTTTGTCAATTTGTGCTCATAAATTCTTTACCCATCTCCCTGGTCATAATTTAATAATCAGAAGAAAGAAGCAGACTGAAGTCATTCTTATCTTTTTTTTGAGATTTGCACAGTCATGTATGTCATGTCCAATCTCATTAATAAATCTGAAAAAGACTACATCAAGTTTGAAATGTGATACGTACGCGTCTGTGAGAATCAATAAACACTGAGCAAACTGAGAAAATAAGTACTGTAAGACTGCATGAGCAGTGTAAGTCTGCAAAGCTTATACTAACATGCATTAAAGCAAGCATGCACACACACATTAATGGACCACCTTGACCTGATAAAGACACATCAATACTTCTAGCCCTAGCGGCTTAGCTAAGGACCATGGTGGCAAAGTCATTGTTGTATCACCAGCTAATGGTGCTAATATTTGTGTGGGCCATAAATAATGCTAACAAATAACCACATAAAAAGAATTAATGAAAAGCAAACAGAAGTGGAGCAGAGAGATGCATGGTTATACAGAGTAGGGACAAATTACCCTAGGGGGTGGTGGTGGGATGAGGGGCTTCTGTACAGTCATTACTCTGTACAGCGAGTACGGTCTGGCTAACACCTGTGTTTTCCTCCGATCTGCTTCACCCTAATTAGCCCACACACACCCTGGGGATCCTCTGACACATAAGACCTGGGCTGGGGTGGGAAGGGGAGGGTTAGAAAGAGGGGAAATGAGGAGGGCATATAAAAGTTGAGGAAGAGGGAAAAAAAGGTGAGTAGAAAGGATGGGTCCCTGTCATTTCTTTTTTCAAAGTCCTCTTCTGCTGATATCCGATTAAAATGTTTCTGTGAATCAGTGTCAGAGAGGAAGTAGACAGAGACTGAGAGAGAGCATGACAGCAGGGCTGGCAGAAGTTAACTGACATCTGCTGACAGTGGTGAGAACTAGAGGCTGAGAGGTGGAAAAGTCACACTCACCTCCCAGTTTCATTTGCACTCCCGCCATGGTTCAGATGTGTGGAAAGAAATGTTTGTTAATTCAGATGTCGCTTTTATTCTTCTTAGAAACACCTGGAACCCCTGCCCCCTGTATTACTTCCTCCTCCTACTCCCAGTGATAACACAGTTCCTTAGCGTTGCATCCTGACAGTCCATCTTGTTGGAGGTGGAGGTGTTTCTGTGGTAGCTTAATGCTGTCACACAATTAATGATTTTGAATGTCTTAAACCCCTCTTCATTTTAACTATCCTAGCTCGACATTTTCGAGTTTGTTTTCTTTTACAAAATGTTTCACTGGCCTGTGACTTGCTTTTTCCTTTTCCTTCTTCTTTCCATCGTATGCTCACTGAAGGAAATCAATGCAAATGGATCCACCCTGATGCCCAGAGGATGAGGAGGAGGATCCAGAGGGGGGAAAGAAAGGGAACTGTGCACAGGTTATGTGTGGTGTTGCTTCTTAAAATAGAAATACACACACACACACACACACACACACACACATATATATATATATATATATATATATATATATATATATATGGGCAAAGAAAAGTCACCTGATTAACATAATGTATTGCTTTATTCATCCTATGTGTAATGCCAGAAATGACCACTTTTGCTGCTTTGATTAAAGTTCTCATATTGTCTCTGCTTTAAAGAAAAGCATCATGAAGAAG
>VUQR01023187.1:13815-24347 GCA_015108515.1 Hemichromis elongatus | reverse complement strand
TAAACACATATAATGTTAACAAACCCTTCTATCTCTCTCAGTCTCTTTCTTTCTGTGTGTCTGCCTCTCTCTCTGTATAGTGCAGGTCCCTGATTGATGGTCAGATGCTGACTCTCTAAAACAGTTCAAAGAAAAGGCTAAACCTTTAGCTGGTCCCTGACAGTACACCAAGGTGTTTTGGCCAGTTCAAGGTTGGATGCCCTGTCGACTCTTGCCGTCCATTTGTTTTCTTACGGTTTCTTTCAGTGCCTCACTCTCCGTCTTTCTATGTGTATGTGGGCATGTCCTCACCCGTGATGGGTCTCGTTAGCTGTCAAGTGTCATCTTTATTAGCGCTCTCGGTGAGTCAGAGCAATGACAAGAGAGAGCTAGGAGTCGGTCTTTCATTACCCCTGGCAACGGAAGTGTCATTCTCTCCATCTATTATTCATATTCTCTTTAATTTAACCAGGTAGAAGTAGCCTCACAGCCCAGCATTCACAGATATAGTGAGTCACACTAGCAAGACAAACATGGACATGGACATCTTTTTTTTTTTTTTAAACCATTCCCACTGAGACAATCTGCTTACTGACTGCCAGAACACATAGCAATTATATGTTAGACTCAAGGCTTAAAAAACTGTAAAGATATGAGTGCCATCTGTTACAAAAATGTTGAATATAGTCAGTCAAAAAGTAATCAAAATATTTCTGTATGACAGCACACTCTGTGAAAACTTTGAAATCATGAAAGGCTAGATGTGATTGTTTATATTAATACAAAGGGCTAAGGTTTTTCTATATTTCATGCTTGAAAGGAGAAAATGCTAATCATTGCACAATTAATTATGAATATGATAACATATAATAACATTGTTATTTTTTCTTGTGTTTGTTTGTTTGTTTGTTTTTTTCCCAGACATTTCTTAAATTTGCTTAGGGAAAAAAAATCTTTAGGGAGTACCTACCTTGCCTACATTAGATAAAAAAGATCAAACTGCAAGCATACACTCTTTAATGCAAACACACACACACACACACACACGAGCAAGCAATCATAAACAGACACTCAAAATCCACTCAAAACCACCCAGAACACACACTGACTAAAGCCTTTAGGAGCTCCAACTTCTCAAAGTTGGAATGATAAGAAGAACAAGGAGAGCAGAAAAGAGTGAGACAAAGGAAAAAAGAAAAGGAGATAGAGTGCGAGAGAGAGAGAGAGAGAGAGAGAGAGAGAGGGCGAGATAGAGGAAAAACATTACATTTGCTAGCCTAGAATTAGAGCGTGAATGTATTGTCACTCAACTGAATGTTGCAAACTCCAGGTTCCCTCAAAAACAGGGACGTTTCCCTCAATGCCTTTTCCCCCTGAGGACTGGGTGCGTTTGGGGAGATAATTGACGAGTCCCTTGGCATGCAGTCAGCGAACGAGCGCCACACTCAGCGACTCACAGCCACACAAAGCTCCCTCAGTGCGCTTATGTCAGTGTGTATGGCAAAACAACAAACTGGAAGGGGAGTGTGCGTATGTTTATGAGTGCACGTATGGAAGTGTCCGCGTGTGCCCGTGTGTGGTGTGTGTTTATCAGAGGAGGAGGAGAATGGGATGATTATTCCTTTCTTTGTGTCGCGTAATCCATTTCTGCTAAGCTTGAGAGAGCACCCAGGAGTAATGAGAGATGAACCTGAAACAGCCAGACTCTATGAATACCCTTCCGAGGGAAGGCCTGTGCGTTTTCCTTTATCTTTTCATCCCTCTCTTTCTCCATGCCTCTGTCTCTCCTTTCCTCCGCCTGTGGAATACTTCTGTTTGACTAGCAACTGTTGTGTCTGAGCTGCCTTCTCAAACTATAAGACAGCTATGTCAGATCTGGTGTGATAGACTGAATGCCAGCTTTTTTTCCCCTTCCTTTCCATCTTTTTGTCACCAAAAAGCTAAATGCTTGCCAGACTAGAGAAATTGTAGGTATCAGAATCATGTTCGAGAGGAAAGTTTTAATTGTTTACAGGGAGAGATCTGTTGAGGTGCCAAAGTAAAGTTGGAATAAGAAGTCTTCTATTTAAAAAAAACTTGGCTGTCTTTAATTCTTGAAGTTTGATATGACAGACCACAACACGTGATACCGACTGAGTATATGCAACATTTGCTATGTTCTCTAGTTTTTATTTTGGTCAAAATAATTAATCAATAAGTCAAAAACAAAATACAAAATCTACAAAAATACAAAAAGTTAAATTTACATCTTAATCATAATGTGAATTATCGATTTACTGTTTTATCTATGTCATCTATGTAATAGGAGAAGTTGCATTTTCATTCTAACTATCAAAAAATGTAAAAAGGAGAAAATGCTAATTTATCCTTAAATGCCCTGTTATTTCAAAAAACGCTGTATGTTTACTTTAGTGTACATGAATAAATCAAGCTGATGAATTATGTTGAAATAATAAGCATAAACCTAAAAAAAGACCCAAAATTTCAGCTTCAGTTTTCACGTAACACTAAATAGAAAAATGCATAAACACGTAAGCCGTGTTGTTTCAAACTACAGAACACTTTGAAAAGCTGAGCTTCCTTTAACAGCTGCCAAACTGACGCTATAAATACTCACAACTGGCCAGCCTGCTTGTATGTCTGTTTACATGGTCAACATTTCAGCACAGCTTCTATTTATTCAGTTTAGTTTGTTTATTAATTTAGAAGTCGTTGTGCAAAATGAAACTGCCTGATGTCACTTAGCACTTATTTCAATATACAGACATTTAAAGGTGTTTTTTTTCCCCCTCCTCAATTATAGCATCAGTCTTCTATCGTCTCAGGCAAAGCTGATTTTTATACATTGAAAAAGAACGAGCAACTTATTTTCATGTGCGGTTAAATAAAATTTGTCTGTTTAAAAATCAAAGAGGAAAAGAGAGAATCCAGCCAGACGTGACAAGAAACAATGACACAGGGCCAAGTTTCCTAATATTCTGACTGGAACCGTAAACACTTCTGCTAACAGCTTGAGGAAGCTGTCATATCCACATTTGCCCGGGGACAAATTAATTCATAGGAAAATAAGAAGAACAGGCCGACACATAAGAGGATGTCTCAGCGTCAGACATACATATTAGAAAGACTATGAGAATCACTGTGTGAATCACTCAACCATCATCTCTTTAAGTGACAACAATAAGATAAATATGAACACTTTTATAACCTTCAGTTTCACATAAAGCCTGTAGATAAGGCTGAATGAGCAGAGAGAATATGTGCAAGTGTTTGTGTGATGTTGACTGCTTCTGAGTTTCTGAGTGTGCATGTGTGTGCGCACCGACATATGCGTGTGTATGTGAAAGAGAAAGTGCATGCCAGCAGAAGATTCAGCTGCGAGTGCAGTAGGCTCCTGCACTCAGTCAGTTTGTCCCTGCTGTGCACGCTCCCACCCAACGCCTCCATTCCCGACCCCCTGCAGAGGCCTCTGATTGCCGTGGAAACCGCACTTAAGGAGAAAATTAGGATTGCCTCCTCCCTAATTTAAAAGTACGGCTTAATTGGTTTCATTTATTACAGATGGAAATGCAAAATAAATGTTGTGGTATCTGATTTCATAGGTGTTCTTTTTTTATTTGCTTAGAGAGATGAGATGAAAATAAACAAATCAAACGACAGCTTAAATGAAGGAGCGCAGCTACTGCCGAACAAGCGCAGCAGAACACATAAAGAAACGGCAACGCAAAAGAACAAATGGAAAAAACACACACACACACAAACACAATCCAAATGTAGACAAAATACATGCAAGCATAGAAAACATACGATGGACACACACAAACACATATAAAACAATGCGGCGCTTCATAGAAACACCCTTTAAGGTACTCTCAAGAAGGCTGAGTGTAGAGGTGGAAAATTACTGCTCTGATCCGACCTCCTCATGCACAATCAAGACTCAAGCCGGTGAGTTTGGTGCAGGTATATTTATCTCTTGTGGCATTTAAACAGACTTGCAGCCGGAATTAAATAACACAAAAATCATTTTCTTACACTCTGCTGCTTGAACAGCAAAATGTCCAACATGTCCTCGCGTACATATATTTTGCACGCGGCCGTTGGTGTGCACGTGCCATTTAAACATGAGCACAATTCTCAGGGGCACATCTTCATTCCTCCTAAACATTCCTTTGACCAGGGGTCTGCACGATCACACTAGAGGGTGACACCAGTCGGTGTTCATTTCTCTCTCACTGACCGGTTCTCTGTTGAAACCACAACCACGCCATGGCCACGCGACATCCCCGGGGCCAGGTGAGCTTACCACCATCCACGGCACGACGCAAATATTACTCTAGTCTTTCTTCTGTACATATGCGCGCAGGGGGCAAGCGGCGGGGCACGAGTGGTTAGTTTATTTCTGGATGTATTCATTACACAGTGAAAGGGTTGCAGTTGGGGCTAGGCAATTGTGGCGCCAGCGTGTGATTGTGGCAAGACAGCCTGACCGCTCAAAAATGGCTGAGCTAACAGGGACGGGAGAGGAGACAAGCCTTACACTTGCAGTCTTTGGCAAGTTTAGTCTCCTCGCTACACCCCTCACTCCCCACCAAACACACCTTATGATGATTATTTACCCCTGCTGAAACCACTATACGCCGAGACGGTTGACAAAAAAGTGCCAGAGAGAGAGAGAGAGAGAGAGAGAGCACAAAAGGGCAAGGAGAAGAAAGAGGCTGCGAGATCTAAAGTGGAGAATCTAAGTCTTTTCTGCCTTCGCGTTGAAACAGGCAACTTCAGACGAGACAGCCACCAAGCAATCTTGGCAATCACATACTCTTCCACAAAGAAATAATAAGCAGCAACTGGAGAGAGCGAGAGAGAAATTGTGAGAGAAAGAGAAATGGGAGGGTAAAAAGTGAGAAATGGATAGAGTTAAGAGAAACTACTTCTTTGGAGAAGTAACTATGCTCAACCTCCCAATGTTGAGAGAGCAAGAAGTTTATTTGATGGCTCTGTACGTTTGAAATGGTGAAAAAACCTGCTCCTGTCACCTTTGCCTTTCTGTGGCCTGTGCTGCTGAGGGTGTTTCACTCTGGAGTTGTTGTGTAGCTGTTTTGTGATGAGAACACCCTGAGGGAGACACAGTGGGACACAGGGTGTTAGGGTTCAGCTGTGTTTGCTTGCTTACAACCCGAGGAAGAAGAAGAAAAAAAAAAAACACAGACATAAAATCAATGATGAGACTGTTAGTGGAGGTTTAAAAGAGAACGTTTAGACAGGATCCCTGGGTGGAAGGTGATGTAGTTGCAGTTTGTAAAAAGCATGTGATCCAACTCTTCACTGCAAAAGAGAGGGGCAAAAAAGCCTCTGTATGAAATTGTGGTTGTGTGTGAAAACATATAGGAGTGATTGAGCCAGGGGATGAGTGAGCTTGAGAGCATGTGTTGATCTGTTTTTTTAGGTATTTATGTGAGGTGTAAGGGTGAAGGGGTGGGGAGTCGGTGCGCGGATGCGTTTGTGTGTGTGTGCTTGCGTGCGCATATGCGTGCAAATGCTAGCGCTCTGGTTATCTTTTCTGTGTGTGGTTTAGAATGATAAATCACATCCCATTCTTTAACAGTGACAGCTCTTCGTGGCAGCAAATCTGATTCTGGCCTCTTAAATGAAGACATGTGGTTGAACGGAGGCTGTGAGATCTGAGGTTTGCGATGCCTCTCAAAGAGAATGTCTGAATGGGCCTTTTGATAAGAAAACAGCTTGAAGCCATCCCACACAGGCATGAAAACAGCATGCACCTCCCGTGCGAGAGCCAAACAGATTGGAGGGGATGTGATGTTGGATCTGTTCCTATTACCCAATGAGCCAAGTGCGCGGAGTGATTGACAATGATTAAGTGTAAGAGGGTATGCTAGTGTCATTCCCTGAAACATATTTCCTATGTGTCAGTGTGTAGGAGGGTTGGGCAGAGCCTGTCCATCAAAAAAGACAGGATGAATACGGCGTCCCTGTCATTTGCAGATCTTATCACTCTGGATCAAATTACTCTCTGTCGGGATACCTGAAGTTTTATCTGATGTTTTCCCCAGTGCGATGGTAAAATGTGCTTTTTTTTTTCTTAAGTGCAGTTCAAGCACAACAAAGAGGTGTATATCACAGACAAATAAAACTCCTCCAGCTTCGGAATGTGATCGTCCAAGTTTCAACTTGGAATCCGCGATGCAGCCTCTGCCAAGTTTCAGGAAAGCAGCGCTTGTTGACAAATTGGTTGAATCGTGATCAAGGCACCTGCCACATTAAGAACCTGAAACAGGCACCATTTGGCGGTTCACAAGGTCACTCATTCCGTGTTGAGGAGTGGATGCGCGTGCCAATTTTTTCCTTTCAATCATATCGTGCATGCAGAGATTAACACCTACTTTTGCAGGGTTGGTTTTGGATCAGATGTAACAAAAAACGTATTTATAGGTGGCCCCCTTTCACGGGTGTTCTTTAATTCACTTTCTTTATGCGCCACACAATTTTCATTACAGCTACATCACCTTGCAGTCTGTGTTTCAGCGCAGACTATAAGGCTAAGACTACAGGAGTATCCACTCTCGGTTACCTGCTTGTCAGTATTAGTGCCCCGCTGAGCTCAGTGTATGCTATATGTTTTCCCTAATTGCAACCACATAGCAAAATATAAACACAAAATGGAAGTGGTTATGGCAGTTTCAGAGCATAACAATAGTGCTGGTGGTGTAATGCTTTTATTTATTCTTAACGAGCTTCTAAGTGAATCTCGAGACATCATACAGTGGAGTGGCTTCCAAGAAAATACAGGGGTTAATATTATACTCCTTCCTATAAGTATAATTTGTCTGGTTCGCCAGGAATTTTCAAACTTCAGTGGAAAAATGTATAGTGTATATAAAAATAAACTCTATCCTTTGTGCTTAATTCAAGCATTACTGGTGTGTGGTTGCAAAACTGCCATATAAGCTCTATAAACTGTTACGATTATGGCAAGAAAACTCAAATACATAAATGATGACACAATCAACAACATAATGTATTACAGTGGATGGTGGGACAGCACAAAGATGCATAAAAAAAATCCCTCTCTTCCTGATTTCAAGCAGGCGGCAATTTTTTGACTTACCTCAAATGTCGTTTTCGTGACAAATCATTGAATTTATTTGGAGAAAACATTTGGAGTAAAGTTTAATTTTCTGCTTAGCAAAGATTTAAATGTATGCACTATTTAATTAGGGGAAAACCAAAACAATGTGCCATCCAGTGAGCTTCAGTAGGAGAGGGAAAAACAATAAAAAGAAGATGAAGGGGGTGATAGTGAAGGAAGTAGCAACAGTTGCAGACAGTGCTCTCTCTTTCTCTCTCTCTTTTTTTCCTCCATGAGCTTTCTCTCAGGTATGTTAAGAGGCAGCATGCTGCTGCTATTGCAGCAGCGGCAACAGCAGCAGTGTGTCTTTGGCTGACCTATTTAGGTAATTGCACTCTTCATTAAAAAAAAAAAAAAAAAAACTCCATCTGTAAGAGAAATTATACTTCCCCAATGGTATCTAGGTAACATAATCTCCCTACGGCGGACTAATTGCATGGCATGATAACCTCATAGGCTCGGCCTGTTTAATTTTTCATCTCTTTTCAAATAATTATGGATCAGTAGAGAGAGGTATTGATTTGATTCATTAACTCCCTACACTGAGCCAAGGTTAACGATTACACAGATCCCCAATTAATCGGTAAAGATCCACTGGTCTATTTGATTTGATTGGGTTCCACTTTATTATTGGCAAAGGTTGTCCTGTACCAGGAGCAGGGACTAAGGAGCAGACCTACTGTAAATGCACAATGCCTCACAATTATGAGCACATTATTGACAAGTAAAATGAAGGTCTGCAGCTGAATAA
This sequence comes from Hemichromis elongatus, assembly GCA_015108515.1. Lineage (NCBI taxonomy): Eukaryota > Metazoa > Chordata > Actinopteri > Cichliformes > Cichlidae > Hemichromis > Hemichromis elongatus. The sequence goes on along the minus strand of VUQR01023187.1, from coordinate 16,470 downwards.
TAACAGACTATAGTAATATTTTCTATGGGGAATTGCATTCACCTTAAGATGTGCCTTTCCACCACTGGCATCCTTTACAGATTCACGATAGGGAAGTAGTACACACTAGCCTGAAAGCGTAGTGTATTTTGTTGAGAAATTGAGAACATTTCAATAAATGAGTCTTGCAGCAGCAGTGGGATGCACAATTCCACATTGCACTTTGCTCAAACACCTGCTGTGCTCCACTTGTGAACAAACAGGTCTTTAGAAGACACAGGGCCTCGGGCAGGGTGAACAAGCAGAGGCAGCAGCTGAAGTTTTAACTCCAGGGTGTCTTAATGTGCAAAAGAAAGGTTGGGGGGCTTTTTTTGAAGACTGTTGTAAGGATTCCACATTATATGCATTTACAGAATGTATGTATTTTTTAACATGAAGGACAGTATAAGACCAGTTTCTTTTCAAGTGGCTTGGAGGACATGAAACCATAACTCCACATTCCAAACTGCACTCAGTCTCCTGCATCTCCTGTGAATCTGCAATGCCTAAGAACGTATTTTGTTATGCACAACACCAAAACTTGTGCATTGAACAGGTTTGCAATAAAGCCCTGTCTTATGATAGACTAGTGTGTCCGTACCTTCAAGGATGATTTGAAACAGACATGAGGACATTAAAATGACTGAAAAGTCTAAACGATTTCCTCCCATTAAGTTTCCTTTCCCTTCTCCTTCCATAATCATTTCTCTTATTTCCGACACCTTACGTTGGGGAAGGGGAGGAAGCTTGTCTTCACACATTCACAGATGAATTACATTTCTCCTTCATCACATCCAGCATGAAAAAAAAAGAAAACATTAATAAGAGCGAAAAGCGTTGCATAAAGTCCTGGGTTTCATGCATCGAAGTGGTGGCCATTTCTTGTTGCCCAGTGGGGCCAATTTTGATTCTGGTCTATTAAGTCCACAATACATTTTTATTTTCCTTTTTGATCACACTGTGGGGTATGTGCTAATCTACCCCCTGCCATCACCCTTTGCCTCAGTTTCCATATACATGGCCAGTGCCTAAAAACATTCACAGGCACATAGGCAGTCTAGTGAGCTCACCTGCTCAGTATCTGTTTGTCTGCAGGCTCTTCCAACCTTGTTATGTATGACAGACAATAGCCAGCTGAGCATGTGTAGAGGTGTGAAGAAATGCTTGTCTGTCTCTGGAAGTCTGCATTTATGGGTTTTTAGCTTCCCTGACGCCTGAATAGCATCACAGCGTAAGTGTAAAATGATTTGGTTGGGTGGCCTACCACATGTCTTGTATCCGCCAACATTCCCTTAAAAAGGGGAAATCTTCTGTGCCATCTCTTTTCTCTGGATGGCATTAGAGTAGGATATGGGTGTAAGGTGGTGGGGCTAACCCAGAGAAGCCTTTAAAATGTCCCTTAAATTGTCATCAAAAAGCATCCCTAAAGTGGTCAGTTGCCAAATTTGCATCTTGATTTGATGTATTTCATCATTCACACTGTTTTGTCACCTCGTGAGTGTTTGAGTTCCTTTTGTTCTTTCAGAAATGAGCTTGCATCAGCAAACAACAGACACTCCTCAGACAGGCTAGACTTTCCATGGAGTGTACTAACGTAGACTTTGGGATCTATAGGGTCCAGAAGGGAAACCCGCTAACTATTCCTCCAGTCTCTGCCTAGGAGGCTCATGTTGCCTTTCACCATCCATCTGTGGGCAGAGAGAGAGCGAAGACAGGCCAGTCTGCTTTTATTTGCACTGCATTTCCATTCAGGGTGATTAGGCTTGCCAAGGTTTCACAGGTTCTGGTAATTTAAGCCTTGCTCCTAGGGTCTCAGTAGTCTAATTTAGGGGGTTTAGACAGCAGGTCAGGGGCGTAGGAGCATTTTGGTTGAATGGGTCTGAGTTGGGTTGGTCTGTCTCTCAATCAGATCCTTCATGAAGTAGACAGGAGGAGGAGAGCAGGGGCCACCACAGCCACTGCATGAAGTTTTTCATCCATCCATTGCTTGTCCTTCTCCTTTTCCCTCTCTTTTTCCCCTTTTCCTTCTCAGCATTGGGGTTCCACTGTGCATATAGTGCAGTAGCAGCAGCCCCAAAAGGGTCGTTCTCAGGCTGTTGACATTGCAAGACTGTAAGTTTTAACAACTGTTTAAAGAGCACGGCTGGGGACACGGGTCTGTGACTCTGAATGTTTGGAGTGTTAACAGGGCCCTGGGTAGCACGGCCCAGCACAGCTCTTGAAGGGGATTCAGAATGACATGTTTGGAGGACATGTTTGACAAGCCTGTTCATTGTTGCTTAGTGTTTTTCCCACCCATGCCAACAAAGCTGGGACAGTATTGAGTTTACTACCAGATCCAGGACACTAATCCCAAGACACAAAAGTTAAAAGTGAACTGATAAATGAAGGAACTGTATGCATGTATCTGTTCATTTGATGATCCACACACTTGACTAGCCCATAGCTGGACATCTAAGGAAGTGCAATGTGGATTTTTGTGATTTTGGTCACACAAAACAAACAAACAAACAAACAAAAAGTATCAACTACAGATAACAACTACGGATTTCAGGCAAGTCACTAAAGTAATGACATCACTAAATATGCTAATAGGTTGTCACAAAAAAGGTTGCTTCTGGTCAAAGCATGGAATTC
>VUQR01023187.1:0-13795 GCA_015108515.1 Hemichromis elongatus | reverse complement strand
TACAGATAACAACTACGGATTTCAGGCAAGTCACTAAAGTAATGACATCACTAAATATGCTCCAGATTCGCCATGGCTAAAAAAAACCCCTCACCCATGAACATCTGAAGTTTGAACCTTTGGACCATATTCTCAGTATTACATCCCCCCACCCTTCCCACAACCCCCAAAATTTGATTTTTTTTCCCACCAAAGTAAGTGCATAAATATGTACACATAGGAGATATTTTGTCAGTAACGCTCACTTCAAATGGATTTGCCAAATGTTGCTGCATCACCCACATGTAACCAGTAACTTTTGCTCTCATCCTGTCATGATATCATAACGTTATAAGCATACATTAGCTATTTCTGTTATTCAGCTCCTTTAAATGTTCTATTTACTTTGACATATATGTGCGAGTGAGAAAGGTGGCTTAAACAAATGTTACAGATTGTTTCTACAGCCTGTAAGGTGTTTCAGTTATTCTTTTCACCCCATGCAAACACAAAAACTGCATGCACACTAGCACTGAAACAAATCCATGTAATAGCAATTTTGTTTTGTCAGCCAGTCAGGACCATTTACCGTTATTAGGGGGCTAGCCAAGTATTGACAGAATAGGGGTCAACAGCTATTTTAAGTTTTAATTTTATTGATAAATCCAAATTTTCTATACAGTGAGTGTATGTAGTTGAGAAATAAGAAAAAAAACAAACAACAACTTACTCCATGAGTAAACAATACTTTCTTTTCATTTTGCCTGGGAAATTGGTGTTTTGAAACATAGTATATAATAGTATAAAATATAGTATATAAGACAATAACACTCTCTTCAATTCCAGTGAGCCTGAAAATCAATATTTCATATCTCCACCTTTATTCTTCAACATACACTTGAATCTCTTAGGCAACATTTCTTGAAATTTCTTTAAGTATTTAAGTATTAAAGTATTCAGGTGTAGTTCCAAAGGCTTCTCGAAAGACATTCAAATCTGTAATTTGGACATTGGCTTTCTGTTGTTCTCTGTCAAGATGATCTCACATTGCTTCAATAATGTTAAGGTCCAGGCTCTAGGAACGCCAGTGAATATCTTATAGGATTTTATTGTGTTTCTACCCAGCTATATGCTTTTACTGCATCTGTGTTTTGGATTATCTTCATGTTGAAAAAGAAAGCAGTTGCCAATCAGAAGCTTTCCAGATGGTATTGCATGGTGGTTCAAAATCTGATGTTACTTTTCTATGTATATAATTGCATCAATTTTGACAAGATCCCCAAAACCAATGACTGAAATTCAGCCACAAACTATGACAGAGGCATTGCAGTCCTCTATCCTGACCTCTACTCAGGGATGGAAATTGAGAAGAACTGGTTTCCATTAGTTAAATTCCTTGGAATTTTTAACCTACCTGTCTGTCAATTCCGCTTATCCGTTCCACTTGCACTTGCACTGCAGTCTGCAGCATGGATATAAACAGTAGTTTTCTTTTTACAGCACAAAAGAACAAGAATTTAATGGGGAACTCCAGGAGAGAAACAGTTGCATTATGCTGTCAACATAACTTTGGTTCTTTGCAAGCATCTACAAATACAGCATGCTAACGCTAAGCTAGCCAAAATTCCAGAATGATGATGAAGCTGAGTGAATGCCGAAAGACCCTGAACTTCAGCAGGTAACAAAAGCAGTGATGAACATTCAGGCTGTAGCCTCCATCTCCACCTGTTCAAGTTTCTAAAGTAGAATCATTGTAAAGATCACTTCAAAGTTTATTTGTGCTGGTTTTCCTTTTTGCTTTGTGTTGTCAGTTTTGTGTTCACATCTAAATGCTCAGAGAAAGATCACATATGCTTCTTCATTAGCAAACACGTGTTATATAGTATTTTTTTATATATAGTTTTATATTGTTAAATGGCAATTTAACAATGCAATACAGGGAATTTTATTGAGAAACGTGACAGTAAAGTAACGAGTAATGAAACAAATGAGTTTTTCCTGGTAGCAATTACTGGATTACTTTTAAGACAGGAAAATTGATAAGGAATATAATCAACAGTGTTGGGGAACAGTGCATGGATCAAATAAAGGTCTGGATGCATCTCTTAGGTCTGTGTCAGGATATTTTTTCCTGTTTCTTATGGACATGACTTTCAGATATTGTTAATCTTCTGTTGATATATTTTTAGGCCTACTATTTCTTTTGTCAACTCCAACTCATCCAATTTTCTCAGATTTCGTAAGGACCAAGACGTCTGGTTTTCAGCTACTAACTTTTTGAGAATCACATTGAGATGAAATATTATTTCATGCCTATCATACTGTTTGTTGTTGGCATTTTTTGTACATTCCACTAAATATATTATCTTAAGTGGGGTATTTCTGTAATATGATGCTAGTTGCAAAGTCCATAAAAATACAATTTAGAGTTGTAAAGACTAGTACAGTAGTGTCTTTACCTTACAATATAAACCACCTCGAGTCAATCTGTTGTCGTGATTTGGAACTAAATAAATAAAACTGAATCGAATTTAACAGAACTTGTATTTGTGCTAAGCTTTTTGTTATGTGTAGACAAAATCCTGATTTTACCCTCGAGCTAGGTGTTGTATGGTTGAATTACTCAAAATGTGTCAGTATGTAGTGGTTTTTAAAAAACTGAACTATTGCTCAAGACCATTTTTTTAAATATACAAGAACGTCTGGTCATTTGGAAGCAAGACCGAGGGAAGTTAGGGATGACTAAAGACTTTTGTGCAGTAGTGTACATTTTTACTTATGACTCAGAGATCAAAGTGTGACATCTACTTATCCAGAGTTAATAGCTGGGAAAATTTGGTAAGTTTGCAAATCCTGCAACACCTTTACCGGTTTCATTGATGTGAGTAATAATAATAACAACAGAAGGAACACTAAGGAATTAATTCCCTCTTAGAGCAACAATCTAATTGTGCCATAGCCATGGAGCAGACCCAGAGAGATATTTGGATGAGGTTAATTTCAATAATCAGTGTAAATACCCTCTGTGGCCTACTTGCTAACAATCGTCTTTATTGCCCGCTTCACATTTTATTTAATTACTTAAGATTCTCAGTTGCATAAGTGTACATTAATGGCCTTATTGTTAAACTTTTTTTTTTCATTGCCCTTAGACATTATGCTTTCATTGTGAGTACAGTGCAATATTAATTTTTGTATATTTCTGATTACATAAGTTGATCGTCAGTTAATTAAATACTTTTAAATTACAGATAAGCTAACTTTATATAAAAAAATGATCACAAACTGTCTGGTACAACCACCACCAAAGCAAGTAGCAGTTTTCACAACAGAGGCTATTTTTGTCCATCCTGTTGGCCTCAAGTTTCTCATTGATCTGATTTTGAGTTCTCTCGTTCAGAATCACTGCAGTTATGTCCCTCTCAAGATCTGTACGAATTTGTCTAGGTTACTCACTGCACCCGTAAAACCAACCTCTATATCATATCTATGACATCTCCCCATCATTGGTTTGTTGCCAGTTTACCTCATGGCAAAATCCCATCTGAGTTATACCCCAACCAAGCCCTCTTTATAGTTCCCAGTTCAAACATGGACAGCCTCTGGAAAGGTGCAGTTCAAGTTGTTTTCACTCAGATGTCTCTCAAATGTAGTATTAACAGGCTAAAAAATACCTCAAAGACATATCAGTTTTTAGTTTTGGCTAAAAACAGGGTGTAAGAGAGTAAAACATTAAGAACCCTTTGTGAAATAATATCTTTTAAATTCTCTAGAGATGTGACAGAAATGCTTTTTATTATTTTCATTAGCATATTCTGAACTTTAGTACAGAATAAATTTTGTTGTCAGCATTTTTTTTATTGTCAGTATAGTTTTTAAGTGTTTTTTACAAATACAGAAAGGCAGAGCATGACTGAAAGTTTAAATTAAAGTTTTCTTTAGCTTACTTCTGGATCCACTGTACTGCCTTTTCCCAACACAAACATGCAGTAGCAGGATACAGTACATACCCATTTCACAAAAGAACTTTAACTCCAACCCAGAACACTGTGGTGAACATTTATCAAGTTTCATTTTACATACAGAGGCACAAAGAGCTGAGTGTTATGGGCGCCTACTGTAGGGGACAGACCACAGAGCCCACATGATCTGCATATATGTGCCTAAAACCCCAACATACCTATGTCAGGATATTCCTTCTTTACCTCTGAGGTACATTGTGGTCATCACTTCACTGAGTTGAAGTGAGGTGATGTTAAATGTAAATAGTGTGAAGTAGGGTGAAATAAAATGAAATCCTAAAGTCTGTGTCCTGTTTTTTAGATTTGATTGGGGGGGGGAATACCGTGATTAGAAACAAAACTTTTATACTTCCTCATCTGACACCCTTTATGGCACCTCACTCCAGTCCCACACATACACACAAAGCTCGAAATATGCATACCGACCCATGTACACAAAATCTCATACACAAGAAGTGGGAGACCCTTTTCCTCAAATGGGATACGACAATCCAATCAGGCATGAAATCATGCTAAAACAGAGTAAACACAGCCAATTACAGAGCATTTTGCTGGATGCTGATTAGCGCGTGTTCCCCGCAGGCTATAGTGAGGTAAACAGAAGCAGTGACCAACGGCGTGTTGACGTTCTCCCTTCACTTCACTTGCCCAACTGGATGAAGGATGACAAGTCAGCGTGCGTAATCTGTTGAAGGTAGAATAACAAATACCAAAGTGCCACTTCGGTTCCTCCATCCCCCGGCAGCCGTTTCCACCCCTGGAGGGCAATTTGGACCAAGATTTATTAGACATAATTAACTGACTGTGCTGCTCCTGTCTTAGTCCTGATATTTAATTTGCTCACTTAAACAAAAGACAGTCAAATGGGATGCATGGATTCTCGACAAATGCCTTTTGTTAGACTTACTACTCTGCTATCTTGAAACTTAATGAAGTTTACATTGCTAACAAAAGACACATGAGACAATGCATACAAATGCACACATGCCAGAGATTGACTGCCCTGAGAATAACGCTGATTGTTTTAGCAACGCATTAATAAATAGATTTTGTGGCATATATTAGATTAGAAAAAAAAAAAAAATTTAACAACAACAATATGCATTTTTTTTGGTTTCAAGATGATGATGCCATATTACTACAGGTAGGTTCATGACTTACACTGTGAACCAGATGTTTTAAATGCATTTGCACCAGGTTAAGTTTTTCTGATGGAGCTATGTGGAGAATGTCTGAATGTGTGTTTAAAGAAAATATTTTTAAAAAATATGTAGACAGCAGTATACTTAATCCTTTTCCTTGAAATAGGCTTTAACATATTTAACAATGTTTATTTAAGGATTAGTTTTGTTTGTGCCAAAGTCTGACAGACTAAGGTTTATTAGAACACAGCTGATAAGCCGATTGAATAATTTACGAAATTTCAGTTTATGAATTTTATGTTTTGCATTCACAAACAGTACAATCTTTTTTAACAACAATAGTACAGTTTCTCTCTCTGTAGCACTGTTACATCTCATACAAATGTTTGTTTACCAAAACACCAACAGATTTCGGCTTTTATCAGTCTGCACTCGCAATGTTTAAATGGGCAGATCCTCATTCACAAACAAAATTATGTAATTGCAGCAGTGTAAACCTTTATTTTACTCTTGTCCTCATTCTGTCATCATGCACAGTTGTAGGAGTGGTCTGTACACTGTACCTAACCAGTCAAGATAAAAGGCCCTTGAGCTAAGCTTAAACAAATAGTTTGCATCAGACTAGTATGCAATTTTCCATTGTGCACCAAAAATAGTCAGTTTTGGAAAGCTGTTTTAGATAATGTACAGTGTATTAGTACACAATGCAATGTATAATAGGGGTTGTATTTGTGGCTTATCTGTGAGGGTATATGGTGCTGTACCAGATATTACTAGTAGATGTATTATTTGTATAAAAAAAGGTTGAGCGGAGTTCCACCACAGTGTGTAAATGTTTTTATATCATGTCTGAACAGTTGGACACCACCTCTTAGGCTCGTCCAGCTGCTCTGCATAAAGGCAGAAGTGTGTTTACACTGCATTATCGCACGTTCCCTTCTGAATTAAGGAAGGTGAAATAACAAGTCACTGTCAATACATGTATATTTTTTTGCATTTTTTCCTTCATATTTTCCATATTATTTCTATCAGTTTTGCAGTATTTTGTCATGCATACTTACTAAACAGGAAAGAAAAGCACAATGGGCACATCATTTACAGTATTGCTTTCTTATGCGCTTTCCGGATTCACTTTTTAAATGGAGACAGAGTCTCTGTGTTTTTTATCATTATAATTCCACTGTTTGTACTACTGCAGCATGTGCAGTAGTAACAAATGGCAATGTAGTAAACCCTGGAGATAAAGCACTTCTATAAACGCCCTTTCCCTGGAATAGTGATCTGATATTACTTTCAAAAATATATGTATATAACTGGTTGCTTTTTTGTAGTGGACTTTGATTAATATTGGAAAAAATCTGTCAACAGAGTGAGAACAAAAGCATATGCATACAAAATCCATGTGCACGATGTGTATCTGTATATGTGCGCACGTGTCTGTGTGCATATGTGGATGAGTGTGTGGCTGAGCACGTGTATGTGTGTAATGACAAGATGGAGACAAGGGATGCCCCGAAGCTGCTTGTTCCATCTGATGAGACAGAGTCAAGCTCTGATAGATTTCATCTACCTTGCCTTAACCTTAATTTGCAGGGATGCGGCACGTCAAACAGCCTCAGGACCAATGGAATCTGTCAGCCAACTTCAAAATGTTTCTCCATTTCTTTTTCTCCTGTAACAAAGGGGTTCAAATGTGCATCCACTCAAGCAGGAAAATATGAGGCTTTCGTTGAGGAGCCAGCATTGACACTTGAATTTCAAAAGTAGTTCAAGGCATTTACAAACTAACCTGTTAGCCAGTTGAAAATGATATGCATACCCTTAAAATGTGTCATATCTTTGCTTAAAACAGATCTAAACATCTAAAATTCATGAAATAAATACGTATGATTATGTAATTATTTAATTCAATAATCTAGCCATCACTGTTATTCTCCATCCTGGCAGTTTTGTCCTCTTGCCAAAAAGCTTAATGTGGTACATTTTTCATATGATCTTTCTCTACACTTGTATGTCAATACATACAATTTACTATGTTTAATATGATATTCACTGTATTTGCCATTCAAGATGCTACTGTCCCAATTTAGTTATTAAGTACAGACAGACAGATAGGCATTGTCATTTTTTCAGTTCAGGACACCAAATTGCTTTTAGTAGCAGACACTTGTACTCTCAATTGTAACTACTTAGCAAAAGATGGCTTCCAATCCAAGAAAATCCAATTTCTTGTAGTTCAATTTAGTACAATTTGGGTGATTTGGCTAACAGCAAAATGTATGTGCGTCTGTGTGCGTAACCATGTTCTGTACATGCAAGTGTACATGATTGTGTGTCTTGAGTTCAGCTGTTTGCTTCTTTCCACAGAGTGCCTCTGTGGTTGCTTACTTGGCCCTCAATGCCGGAAGTCCCCCACCAGTCGCATGTGACATTGGTTCCTGACACCCTCGTGTTTACAGCGAGCACAGACGAACACAGCCCCCTCCAGAAACATTTGTCTTCAGTAAAAGAGGAGGTGTTTGTCCTTCCAAGCCTCTTGGGAAATTGTCCACCGCTCTCGTTAAGCGGCTCCAGACCACACTGAAAACACAGGCCTGTCCACAACAGATGTTTGTTTTGTGTTGACTTTGCTCTGTTGCGCTTGGAGCATAAGAATAGAATCCGTATGGAAGCTGTTGTCCACATGTGCCACTTTACTATGGAGACTGTGGTTGGTGGATTATATCAACAGCAAGAATTAGCCCTAGACTTTATGTTTAAAGTCATTTTATTGATTGAATTGTTTATTATATGTAAAGATTTCCCAATTAAAAACGCTCTTATATACCACACTATATTTGCAGAAATTAGCACAACTTACAAATAAAAGAAAATTGACATCAACATCACTCTCTTATGAACAGTAAATGAGATTTTAGACGTGATTCTTTCATACTTATGACTTCCTGATATATGCTTTATTCCCCATCTGTTTTTATGGTGAAAGGTCTGAAAGAAGATTTAAAAGAAAGAAAGCAAAAAGGGGAGAAAAGGGAAATATGGCCCAGAACATTACCACCAGCCAGGTCATTAATGAGCATTGCTCATGCTGTCATGGCAACTATTATCACAGTGATGTCGCTAATGGCATCTGAGACAGGGCAGGAGAAATATGTGAAAATTATTGTCAGATTCAATTAGGATCCTTTCGTCTGAACTCAGCTGGTCCTCCTCCAGGCCTCTCATTGATTAGCTATCAAACTGAAAGAAGAATGGGAACGGTGAAACTCAGACACCCTGATGTGAGAGTCATCACAGGATCCTGATGCTCACTGATAGAAGAAGGCTGACCCTATCCAGCAACCTTAATCAGCATCATTGCTGACATATTTATATTAGTACAAACTATCATCCGCACTCAGAATATAATTGTTCTGACAGTGCTTGCGATGGTAGTGTAGAGCATTCCACTGTTTTATTTCCAACAAGAATTAAATCAGTACACAGTACTGTGCCAGTACATAGAAGAAAGGGACCTACATGAAGACTTGACTTAATCAATCATATCTACATTTTTATGTAAGCCCAGAACTATTGCTGTGAAATTGAAAACAGTGAAACAAGGCTTAAAGAAAGCAGGATGTTGAGAGTGATTTCATCTTAATGAGAACTTGTACTAGCCTGATGGACAGGTGGTTTGCTGAAACAAGTGAAAAACAGTGCGGATGTTTAAGAGCTGGCTGCTGGAACAATCTGGATTGGGGAGTCAACATGTTTGTGTGCTTTGGAATGCATGAGGTTGTGGTGGCGGGCCACATGAGAGCAACTGGCCTGGACGGTCAGATTCCTGTGGTCAGACAACGACAGAGCTTTTGCCCCCGTTTCAGAAAAAGAAAAGCAAAACCTCACTCATGTTTGGCCTACTGTTGACTATGCACTCCAACTTTCAGCTAGCTAATCTGCCTAACTCTTTAACAGAATGGCATATGTATGTCTCAAAGGACAGCCAGACAGAAAAGACAGGATTATGAACTGGACTCACGTCGAGCTGAATGAAGAATACCTATATGGTTAATAAACCACCTTGTCTGCAACCTTGCTGTAAACCACAGACTGCAGGACAACCATGCCAAGACTAACCTTTAATGTTGTTGGGATTGTATCAGGGTGCCTTTTGAACTCGTGTGACAGTAATAATGGTAGGTTATCATATGTAAGTCTTCAGAAAATTTAAAGCCAAGCGGATAATGCAGCTTTTCTTTCCACGATTTTGACTTTACACTGAAGTGGTCTATAGAAGAATGTAATAAACCTAAAAGAATACAAAAGAATCACTGTCGATTAGTGATAAATCTGGCTTTAAGGCATCCGTCATAGCGGTCAGTCTTACCATAGAAACAGCATTGCTATGTACAAGATCGGATCTCGGACTTCACAAGACAACTTTCTCAAGATCTACGATCAACTTATCCCTTCGGGATTAGTTCAGGATCCCAAGCCAATGTGGTTTTGCTTATCTGTGCTTCATTTTTTCACTTGGTCACCTAGCCAGCTCCCGTGGAATTTTCAAGTTTGACTTGTGTGTTGGAGGCAGCCAGTGCTGTGGTGGCAAGACACACAGTGGTCTGGCTTTGAGAATCATCAGTGATGAATCTCAAAGGAAGCAATGTAACTAAGATGGTTACAGCTTTTTTCCAATGTAAATAGAGAGCCTTTGATGTTTGGTTTGTTTTTGAATGTGGTTTTGACATGATGGTGGAGTGCTATATTGTCTATGATGTCTAACTTACTGTATCAAACCTTTTTTTTTATTTTTGCTTTTCGCTGCCTTCTCTTTCTCAGCCACAATTCAGACATCATTGTTTTTTTCAACCCTAACAATATCTTTGCTCATGATCCTTTTTTAACAGGTGTGGCAGAAATTTTGGTAGCAGTCATTTTATTAAGTTGTTTCGTATCTTGTAATAATGCATAACATTGAATAGCTGGACTCAAATGATGCAGACCAAATAACTGCTATTACTTCACGGAACCATCACACAGCATGACATGCGTGCAGAGAAAGGCTTTGAAAAAGGAGCATGAAAAATAATTTTCAGGCCAAAACCAAAAATTATATGAGATGAAGCAAATCTAGTGCTTTCGTACAAAAGGGAAATTCTTTGAATTCCTGTGGATGTGTTTGAAGGTTTCCCCTTCCTTATTTAAGCTGTAACAACTTAGAGAAAGTGGTGATTTTAGAGTAGATGGATAAGGTGAATGAGATCTAATGACCACAACAAATGCCCTACCTCGTTAGACTGCTCACTAAATACCTCCATTCTTCTATGTTTAGCAGGGCAGAAAAGCTGAATCCCAGCAATCACAGTTTTAAGCTCTCTACTTCTGGCACTTGCACAAATAAAACTATTTAAACGGACATACAAGAGACTTGCCACTCATTATGAGTGACATCTTTCAAATAAGGCTAGTGTTAATACTGATAAATAAAGATAATATATACCAATCCATATATGTCATTATCCTATTATGAAATTGTAGTCTGTGGTACGGCCCATTGGAAACTTTTAGACTTGCCTGTGTTTGCTCAGAGCCTATTAATAAACTCCAGTTCGAATGACAGAGTGTGTCCCGTGCAGACAACACATGTCAGTGATGAGAGAGTGACACAGAGAGAGGAAAGTCAACTCGACCAGAGAGCTAGCCTACCACAGTCCTATTACTATTTACAGAGTGCAGACCGCTTGTTCGGCGACAGGATCTCTTGCTTGTTCTGGCTGGATGGTGCCAAATCACCTTACCATCTTACAGCCCCTCTTGCCCTGCTGCAGTCACCACCTCTGTTGTTTCTTTTACACCAACTTCTAGCCCACTACCACCTCATTTGCTCTGGCAGTGTTGCCGTCCTCATTACTCTCACAACCCACTTCCCTTTGACTACTCTAACTCTAACCACTACACCCACTGGTGTATGAGAGAATCATACGTTTGATGTAAGAAAATGAAAAACTTGTTCAAAAGCAAGCAGCCATATTTGTGTAATTTCAGGGTATCGTTGGGGGAAAAGGACAGTTTTTATGCAGTGACGTGAAAATAAACAAGGGTTGCTTGTTTGCAAAAGAACAGGCACATCTTTACACAAATCAAATAGGATAAAATACTTAGATGACATTATATAATGTTTGGAGAGGATTATTTCTTTCTTTGCATTTAAGGTTACGTTAAACGTGAGCCAAAGTTTACATTCCAACATACTCTACCAACAATTTGACCTATAGGACAAATGCAACCACCAGATCACCCTGTTAATAGAGGTACTTTTCTTAGAACTTTTTTTTTTTTTTTTATAATGCTTCAAAAACAGAATTTTTTGTGGCCTTTTGAAGAATTGGATTTTGATTAGGTGGGAACGTTTACAGACTAATCACCACTGCTTTACTATTTATTATAACAATGTTACTCAGGGGAGCACTACTGCTACTGAGCTGCCGTATCTATCTTGTTTTCATCCCTCACTTCATCAAAGCTAAACCTTGAACAAAAAGCCATACATCAGGAGGAAAAAGTTTCTGGACTTGGTTAAGTATCTTTTTGACCCATGGTAAAGATGGGTAACGGGTCAAAAAAGTGGCACAAATGTCATGTGCTTTGCATGCAAAAAATCTTGTTTTTGACAGAAGACCAAAAAGAAAGCAATAGCCGTCATGGAGGATGCACCAATCTATTTGGACAAATCCTAGCCGTATATGGTTTTGAACCCTTCTCCCATTCAGTCCAAGTGCTAACAATAGAACACACCTGTTGGCCATTACTGCAGAGACACCAGACACCATGTAGAGACACCAGGCTCTCTCCCCACATGGCTGCTGCTGACATACAATTTAGCTTGTGGGGAGAGACTCTTTGAGGATACATTTATATAGATATAAAAGGACCCACACTTAAACAATCAGAACCGACACTAAACATTAGAACAACAGAAAGCCAGACAGATGCTGAGAGCCATTCAAGTTTTTTGTCTCTGTACAGTCTGATAAAAAGTCGCTTGTGTATGTGTGTCTCTTCGTGTGGGTGTTTGTGGCTAGGCCTGCTATGGTGATACTAGAAGATGACCAGGTTGAAATGATACAATATATGTGGCAAACCACTACTGTGTTTTGGGGTTGCACAAGTTACACAAAAAAATATATTATTTAGTGGAGAGGAAGTTTAAAGAGAAAAGGAAATTAATGCCCCCATAATGTCGCCCCTCTCATAAGAACTTTCCAGTATGAGAACTCAATGAGTGCTAGGAAATTAAGAGGTTCATATTCTGGACTTTATTTGGTCGTTACTGAAGAACCAACTATGTTCCCCAGCTCTTCATTTTTCTCTGTTTTTTTAAATGCCAGGTTCCCAGCAAGCACCAGAATGAAAACTGGATAGAAGTATACAAGAGAAGTCTAGCCCACAGTAAAAAAAAAAAACACAAACAAACAAACAAACTGATACTTAGCCCTGCACTAGCCATAGCTGTAGCACTGATGTAAGAAAGCAATGTTTTGTGGAACATGGAGAAATTTCAAGAAATTGTGCCAGAATTGTGTGTGTATATATATATATATATATGTTAAATGCTACCGCAGACATGAGTGCGACAGATAAATTAAGTCATGCCGGTTCAGACATTGCCCCGATCAACATGGTCCGCATCAGGTGTTGAGGAACCAAGGCACCCTGACGAGGCATCGGTCGGCAAGAGATGAAAATAGGGCGCTGTTGGAATGTGAAACAACTAGTAGCTCAGTGTTCCAACATTTGAACGAAGGGATTACTCTCACAGCTATTGATTGACCAGGTACAACACAAAGCCAGGACGACAGGTCGGGGGTATCATCACCCCCACCCGAGATTGGGTACCAAGCCCCAAGTGCGATAGAACAAGGATCATTGAGTGCAAAAGATAGAATCGTGGCGAAGCTTGAAATCTGAAAAACTGTTCTCCCCAGAACAGTTTCTGTACTCTCAGTGGCAGGGCAACAATATGGGAACAGCACCACCAAGGCTGGAGACGGAGCAATACTGGAAGAGCTGCTAGTTAATGAAACACACCGAGAATGGCTAATTGAAGGCCAGACAGTCCTGAACCTCAAAGACCCCCAGAAGGGACCGTTTCCCTCCAACTACTGACCAATAACCTGCCTCAGTACCACATGGAAGCTCCTGTCAGGCATCATAGTGGCTAAGATGAACAGGCACATTGGTCAATACATGAGCGGGGCACAGAAAGGAAAGTCACCATCAAGTGCGGGATCTACCAAGGAGATGCTCTGTCCTCACTGCTGATCTGCATAGGCCTGAACCCCCTCAGTGAGATCATAGACAAGACTGGCTACGGATACCGGCTACGGAATGGAGCAGTTATCAGCCACCTCCTGTACATGGATGACATCAAGCTGTATGCCAAGAGTGAACGAGACATCGATTCACTGATCCATACCACCAGGATATACAGCAATGACATCGGAATGTCTTTGGACTGGAGAAATGTAGTCGGATGATAACAAAGAGAGGAAAGGTAGTCAGAACTGAGGGGATCGAACTACCAGAAGGCAACATTGCAGACATTGAGGACAGCTACAAGTACTTGGGGATCCCACAGGCAAATGGGAATCATGAAGAGGTCGCTAGGAA
>VUQR01023185.1:21583-41216 GCA_015108515.1 Hemichromis elongatus | reverse complement strand
AATTGAACTGACACACACACACACACACACACACACACACACACACACACACACACACACACTCTATCACTCAGCTCAACTCATCTACCTCTAAGTATTGAGACTGGACTTACACTATTGAGACTGGACTTACACATCAATCTGTGAATGCTCTTTTTGCACAATATTTTTTTATGTTTACTGTTTCCTTTGCACTACCCACCTAGTTAGATAGTTAGTTTTAGTTAGATAGTTAGCTTTTTGTTAATTTATATTTATGTTGTAATTTATGTTAGGTCAGTTTGTCCTGTCTTTAGTTATCTAGGTTAGTGTTTTTTCTGTTAATCTATGTTGTAAATTTATGTTGCATGTAGCACCTTGGCCCTGGAGGAACGTTGTTTCGCTTCACTGTATACAACTGTATATGGTTGAAGTGACAATAAAGGCTTGACTTGACTTGACTTAATGCTGCCAGGAGAAATTAATGCAGCTTAGAATAATTAATTTAGCATTTCTGAGAAGCCCTGAGGAGACAGATTGGCAGCCTGTCCAGAGGTATACCTGCCTCCCACCCAGTGACTGGGACAAGCTTCAGAATAGATGGATGAGTTGATGCATGATTTCTGAGTAGGCACCTTTTTGCTACAACTAGTTCAACACTTTGAAATCTCATGTAACAATAAGCAATTAAATAGTGCAAATGAAATAAAACAGGGGGGATTTCAACTAAGCTGTATTTTCTACTCAGGTGGCAACATAGGTGAAAAAATACGTGTTGATTTTCCACTAAAATAAAATCTAAAATATAACTTCAGGTAATAATTATTGGAGTTACAGTGAATCTGAAGTGAATCTGTTTAATTAAATCAATGAAAACCAGACTCAGGTCAAACTTTATAATATAGCACACCAGAAGGCAGTTCTCACACTTTGATTTTCCTTGAAAGGCCGAGTCAAACGAGTATCAAGCACAGCTGGATGAGCAGACAAAGCGGCTGCAGAAGGCCGAGGACCAGTCCGCAGAGAGAAGCCAACAGGTGGAGGAGCTGCAGAAGCTACTGGGAAACATGGAGATCGAAAACAGCATCCTCAAAGACAAGATGGCTGCAGGAGAGGCGGAGCTGCTGCAGCTTAAAGCAGGAGGAGAGGAAGCAGGAGAGAAGGAGCAGAGGTAAGACTGCACACAGACTCCTAAAAGAAGAAGTTTCTAATAAACCAAATAATGAGGAAACGCTCTGCATAGAGAGCACTTTATAACATCTTATCTGATTGATGTTGTGTTATTCCATTTATTTAAGGGAATGCCACTTTTATGTCCTGCAGTAAAAAAGAAATACATCTTTTTCTCCAGTGCTTGACTGTTACAAGCTTTCTCATGTATCTGCTTTCAGATGTGCAGAGCTCGAGAAGGAGGTGGCTGTCCTGAAGGAAAAGATTCATCATCTTGACGACATGTTAATGAGTCAGCAGAGGAAGGTCCGCCACATGATCGAACAGGTATTTATGCACATAAGCATGATTTCTGGCGGTGCATAGTGTACACAGACACACACAGACTTGCCAGTTGCCCATAAACACACACACACACAGGAAGCCACTAATGTAAAAATCTCATTTCTGAGGGGGGGCGAACACATGAAGTAGAATTGATTTGGGGGAATGAAGCCAAGCGGAAGCATGTGGTGAAGCAGAACCGCTGGCGATAAATAAGTGATGCTGCATCTGCTTCAAGCAGACAAGCGTCTTGTGTTTCTCGTAGCGTCTCTCATTGTTTGTTTGTTTCATCTATACCCCAGCTCCAGAACTCCCGCATAGTCCTCCAGGAGAGAGATCGAGCCATCAGGGATCTGGAGGAGAAGGTGGCTTTCCTGGAAGCGGAGGTGAGGAACTTACTAAAAAATGCAAACAGGCTTGTTCAGTGAATTTATATGTGTTTTCTTTTCTTTTTAAAGTCTTTCTGTGCTTAAAAGATGACCAAAAAACAACCATAGCTTTCTGAAATGAGCTTTTTTAATCTCATAATAAAAAGAGCCTATTATCCCCTGTGTTATTCCTTGAACAGGGTGGACGTAAAAGAAGGTAGCGCTCTAAAAACTGCACTTGATAGAAAAAATCTTTGGCCTTTTATTTCAATGAAATATATTTTTCAATTATTATAGATTTACATCATCGGAATCAATTACATGTTGGTCACAGAACCATAAACAGACTATCGATGTCAGGTTTTGGTCTTTTCGTGGGCTTTCCAAACAGTAGGAAAATATGAAATAGCCTTGTTGTTTGAAGTAAAACTGTACCTGTGTCAGTGCACAGTTTAATGTCATTAATGCTGTTCCTGTTTACAGAACAAAGAAATGCATGACCACATGGAATACTACCTGGCAGGCCAGGACCTTCCACCCTCATCTACTGAAAACAAGCCAGAGGTTGTTTACAGGTGAGCCATCACTTCCTAACTTACAGTCCTTTCTGTTAGTCATCCTAGAGTCGGATGTCCAAATTAATCTCCTAACATTTCCCTCTTTCTTTTTCTCCCCCACCTCTGTGCAGCAAACCGCTGACACCAACAACTCAGAGCAGCAAAGCCCTCCCATTCATCAAAGTCATCGAGATCAAATCATGATTGGAGAGACAACCAAAGGATTCCTTCAAGTTAAATTCTGTGTACATATTTATATATTTAACCACCTGCTGGCGTGTAAAATGTAGCTCTGCAGAGTTTTTTGTTTTGTTTTGGGGTTTTTTGTAATAAAGACTGTTTTAGCAGACCTCACACACATTTTGTATATACCTCGTTGTTGCTTCTAGGGCTGTTCTTTGTACCTTCTTTTGGATTCCTCAAAACAAACAGGGATCCGTGCAGAATCTGAATAAGCTGTTTTAACAGGTCAAACTATAAGGCGTGTCAGTTAAACGCTCTTGCTAGTCTAGATCAAATGCACGAATAATCACAGTGATTTTAGTGTTTTCAGCTCTCCTCAGGTTTCGGGGTCAAATTCCTCAGTGCTTTGCACCAGATTGCCAATAGCAGGCGTGATGTCAGCAATAAAATATCATTTGCGCTTAGCTGCGATATATTTTACTGACTTTAGGTTAGGTCAAACATAAGAAGTCATACTATTTTGATATAAGTTTGACCTTTTTTAGCTATGCGGGGAAAGACTGAGTACTGCCTCAACGTGCTTATTATACAGGCCAATCATGTTTTGTGTTAAAAAGTTATATTTTAATACGCTAATTTTGCTTGTTTATTAACATAATTATGCATTATTCGCTTCGACTTTGCTGCTTCTTTCTGTCAAATACTTTGTTGCAGTCCATGATGCATATTTTTAGAAAGTTACTTTATACTGTGAAGAGTGTAGATAACCTGAAGTTCAGTCTGTGTCACTTTTCTGTAACCTTTGTCCAACTTTATTTAAATTTAATAAAAGAAATCGTTTATCTGACTCAGTTGTTTAACAGCGCTTTTAATCATGGGTTACGATATCCTTCCTCTATGACCTCACACCGCCACCTAGTGGAAATACTGGGACGATGATTATCTTTTAAAAAAGAGGATGGGGTTAAGTTATCTCAAAACCACGAAAACTCTCTTACCTTCATATAAATACACATCGCAGGTGTGAATTTAATAAGTTAGCATAAATATTTTACATTTGTACATTAATCAAAAATTTGTATTTACAATTTCAACAATTCAAAATAAATTCAGGTGACTTGCTGCTTTTACAAAAATGAAATGAAATGAAATCCATTGTTTTCCTCTGCACACATTAAACAGCAAACACACACATAGAGCAAAAGAAAAAAAAAACATCCTGTGACAGCAAGACTTTAACAAATGCATCATCTTCTAGAGCAAAAATATAGAGAATAACACGTCTCCTGTCCATTCTGAGCTTACTTTTGTTTACGTTTGGTTTTTTTTGTTTTTTTTAAAAAATGGTATTTGATGGTTTAAAGCTCATTTTTAAATCCAACCAGTCAGTCTGCTACAGCTTTTTGTTTCCCAGTAGACTGATCGCACACCATACAATCATACTCTTAACAGTGCATCACAGCGTGCTCTCCAGTGTGTTATAGTTGTCTTTGAAACTTTTGAGCTCCAGAAAGTGTTTGGGCCTCTTGCTGCGCTGGCCGGCAGAAGGCAGGTAGGTGACCTGGATGGTGGAGGGAGCGCTGCGGACAGGAGAGCCTGTCAGGTCCTTGGCTGCGGACTGGTGATGCTGGTCGAGGCTGGTGGTGCTGGAATAGGCCTTCACACTGAGGAAGGTCAAAGAGATTATTTCAAACTTACTGCAGAGCCTCTATAAAATGTATGTTCTGTTTATAATAAGCTGACAATGCAGACTGCATGACTTGTTGGAACAGAAATAAGACCGGTTTCAAATCTGGACCAGTACAGTGACACTTACACGTCAGCAAGTTCGTTGAGAGCTTGCTGATATTCAAGAAACTCGGCTTCCCCAAACACCTGAAACAAATATTTAAATCATCAGCAGATGAAAGAATTAAACCCGTTATATTCTTGTCTTGTATGAACCCTCTGTGTCAGATCTGTTTACTTCATAATGTCAGGTGACAGGCAACCACAACTTTTTACTCTAAAGGAGGCTGTAAAACATTATAAAAAGACTTAGACGGGGGTCAATGAGTCAACGAATCAGGATCACTGTCATCACGAGGATTTCCAGAACGTTTCTGTCAGTAAGACTTGCTTATTCAATAAGTGTACGTTATTAGGCCATCTTACTGAAACTTTCTTTGAAGTGGCTCTAACATTGTTAGACTGAGACGCTTAGCAAATTAACTTTCATGTGATGTGAGAATGTAATCAAACAGGAGACGAGACTTGAATTAAGGAGGAGGATGAGGTGGAGATGAGAGGGAGAAGAGAGAGCAGATGTGGCAGATGAAGGCATTTTATATGGCCCTACGTAGTTTAAAAGCCATAACTGCAATATTTAAATTAAAATAATATTTATAAATAATACTTTATGGACGTGTTAATGAGAATTTTCCATTCTTTGGGAATTCTGCAACCTGAAACATTCCAATAAAGTTCTGTTAGGGTTCAGAGGGTTAAATCCAGCAAAAACAACGTTTATGTACCCCAGTCCCATGACGAGCGCTGTCGTAGCCTTCGAGCAAACGGTCAATAAGTGCACTGCGGCTGCTCTTTATCAGAGAGTGGGAGTTGCGCAGCTCAACCAGCCAGTTCCTGAAGCTGCGTCCAGTAAATGCGCTGGGGTTCCCGCTTATCTCCTGCAAAGGAATTCCTGTGGCAGAAAGAGGAAGGAGGACAATATGAAGGTCAGGAGAGACATTTTTATGCTTTAAATGGAACAAAAACAAAACAAGAACAGAATTAAAAACCACTTTTACATTAAAAAAAATGACACAGAAGAAAATTCAATTGAAATCCCAACACAAGGACTTGTGAATAACTTGAACTCCATATTTTACTCAAGTGTGAAAGTGTCAACCTGTCGATCACCTGAGAAATGTTTAAAACCACTGAGTGGATATATTACAGCTAACTGGCAAATGGCTATCTGTAATATGTCCAACAACGATCAAATCATCTACTGATATAAAATTCAAAAATCAGGCTGTCAGGTGGCACGAAAGAAGAACTCAGCAAGAAATCATGAACACGGCTGCAAACCACCACCGGTCAACTCAGTGGTAAAGCTGCATCCACTAAGCAAGTTAAAACTCTTCTGTGCAAATATGGGCCTGAACTGCTTTAAGCTGGACTCAGCTGAAGCTCAAAACAATGCTGTCTTCTTTTGGATATTCTGACACTTCTGCTGAGATAAAGAGTAAAGGTGCTATCCAGGTTCAAAACCAATGTCTGGTATAGGTATAGGGCTGCATTACTACAACAGCACAGCTTGCTTATATAAGACGGCTCCATTAATGCTCTTTGACAACATGTTTTGGAGCAACACCGTTTGGACATGTTTCTCAGGGAAAGCCTTGCATATTTCAGAAAGAAAATGCTAAATCGCCTTTTGCATGCTGGTGCAGTAAAAGAGTTGCTGGACTGGCCTCCCTGCAGGTCAGATCTGTCACCCACTGAAAAGGAAGCCCTGAACTCTACAGCTAAAATCCTATATCAACCAAGAACTCGAAACTACAGCAATATGACCCCTGGAGGAGAGGCTGCTGGTGACATTCTACAGAGCCACCATAGACAGCATCCTAACGTACGGCATAACAACATGGTATGCAGGGTGCTCAGCTGCAGACAGGAAAGTACTGCAGAGGGTCATCAACACAGCCCAGAAGATCACTGGCTGCTCCCTGCCCAGCCTGGAGGTCATTGCAAACTCTCGGTACCTCAGCAGAGCGGGCAATATCATCAAGGACTACTCTCACCCTAGTAATCATCTGTTTGAATTACTACCGTCAGGCCGACGGTACAGGTCACATAAAACCAGGACAAACAGATTCAGGGATAGCTTTTTTCCCCAGAGCTATCACCGTAGTAAATAAGCACAAAACAATTGAACCTGCTTAACTATACCATACTATCACTGTCACTACCGGTATATTATGCTGCTATTCATACTGTCATTATATTAATGCTGCTATCCTATCATACTCACTATTGTTTGAGTACTTACGATTGTTTTATTGTACTTTTTATAGTTTGCATTTATATTTATTATTGCATTGCACCAAGGGAGTGACACTCCACTTTCGTTGTACCCTGTACAATGATAATAAAGGCTATTCTATTCTATTCTATTCTATTCTAAGTAAACCCTTATAGATGGTGAAAAAGATGAGGTGGGTTTGGACAGCTGTGACACACTCAACGTGTTCAAAAAGTCCTCCTTGAATACTCAGAGCTCTATCAATGCCATGCCTAAATGTTCATCTTCAGCACCACCAATATCTAGACTCTGGGGGACTCAGTCCTAAGTCCTATCACCACTGGGATTTGGTTCTGCCATGATGAGTCATTGGACTCTATTCACCAAATACATTATTTAATTTCTCTATCTCGATAAATCGTGTTCAATTCTTCCTAATGACCCCTCCTTATTGAAATATATCCTCTCTTGCTTTTACCTTTCCACCTGCTCCCTCCTCTCACTACAGATCACAATGTCATCTGTGACATCACATCACAGATCAGAGACTCCTGCCTAACCTCATCTGTCAACCTGTCGATCACCACTAAACTGGAAGGGGCTCTGAGCCAATCC
The DNA here is from genome assembly GCA_015108515.1 of Hemichromis elongatus. Lineage (NCBI taxonomy): Eukaryota > Metazoa > Chordata > Actinopteri > Cichliformes > Cichlidae > Hemichromis > Hemichromis elongatus. The sequence continues at coordinate 34,014 of VUQR01023185.1, read as the reverse complement.
ACTGAGAACACCTGACCACTATCTCACTGTTCAAAATGAACATATATTTTCAAAATACCTTTTGAAAAAAAATTTACACTATTATTACTCTATTTAAAATCCTGCCCGCTGTCACAATGAATAAATGCAAGGAAAAAAAAATTAACTCTCACCTGAGTCACGGATTGCATCCAGAGCTTTCATCCTGTACAGGTAGTTGTAGCAACCTTTGAAATATAAGATATGGCATTGTTACGTTTCAAAAATAAATAAATAAAAAAGACACATTTGCTTAAAATTAGTTTAAAGAGCTGACTGACTTATCTGTGATGCCCGCTTGAGCCTGTCGTCTTCTTCTGACAGGAGCCGAGGTTCATAACGTATTTCATGAACTTTGGACAGTCTGGACTCAATCTCCTCCCTTAGACCCTGTAGATTAATTCATAAAGAATTAATTAATATTAAAGCACAAATAATAACAATAATAATAAAACAGTAAAGATCCACGCCTCACCTTTGGTGCATTGTGGCCAATAGGTACATGAGGCCCTCGGCGGGATCTCATTGCAAAACGCATGATCTGCCTTTTGACGAAGATAAACAGTAGTACAAACACCTGAACACAAAACCAAGCGTGACAGGAGGGAGGTTAAAACTTATCGTAAACACACCACAGTGTACCAGGTATCGAGCTTTTACTCTAACTTCCTCACCAAGCTCCCATAGGCCATAACCAAAACAACATTGACTCCAGATAACGGCGATGACTCTGCCATGCTGCCCGTCAGTGCTTACAATCTATCCGACGACGAATCACTCTAGAGCTTCAAAGTATGCTACGAAAAAACAAAATATCACCAACTGAGCCGACACTTGTCTTTTTTTCATGGGCATCATGCGCTAAGTTGTGCTACTTAGCTTTCTGTTAGCTTTGCACTGTGAGGGCGGGGCCAGAGCTGATTTCCGCTTGTGAGCGTTGGATTACCGTAAGAACCGTGCAAGAAGGACACACTAAACAGAATTCCTGTCGTTATATGATGCTTAGTATCTAGACTATTATTATTGTCTATGACTAAAGTAGACAAAGAACTGGAATAAAAAAAAAGTTGTTGTTTTTTTTTAAATTCATGTGTAAACACAACCTTCCTGAAAGGCCATCACAATTTATATTATACATACGTTATATTATTGTTGGTGATATTTGTAACCCATTCAGTGATCTAATACTTATACACATTATTATTATTATTATTATTATTATTATTATTATTATTATTATTATTATTATTATTATTATTATTATTATATGCAATACTATGTAAAAGTATTGAGCCAGCCATGTTTGAAACAGAAACACTATTTTTTTTAATCTTACATACATGTTCTTGTGTAATTTAGCATATCTTAAACTTTTCTCCCTCTCCCTTCCCTTTATTAAAAGTGACTTGTTGACAGCCACCATTTCTGAGGCTTCACCTACAGTAGATGGATCATCTGAAGGTCCAAATACATCTCTCATGTCCTGTGTCAGGTCTTTTCTGGATTTTTTTCTTAATGGCGTGGCTTTCAGATATTGTTCATCTGCTGAAGATATTTTTTAGGTTTTCCACTGCTTCTATCCTTATCCTATCCAGCTTCCTTAAAGATGTTTTCCATTAGAAGCACCTTGGGAATCACAAAAATACTATTTATGTCTGTCAAACTTTAATCTTTGGCAATTTTTTGAATAGATTCAGCAAAATAAATGGGAACAAACCATGTGTGTGACACGGGTTGCTGGAAACAAAGTGTCTAAAGATCCAATTTACAATTGGTTCTTTGTTGTTTGTTGTGTGTTGACAAACACTGATCCATCCCTTGAGTTAGTGTCAGTCAGTGTTAAGCGACTTCAAAAAATCCTATAAAAATGGTCAGGTACAAGGACTGGACTAGAAATAAGTGCAAAAGTAGCCAATGTCCAGAGGAAAACTTTGAAAGACACCAGAATACCTGGAGAACTGGTGCTCACACATTATCACAGCATTTATACATGCATATAGAATAGAATAGAATAGAATAGAATAGAATAGAATAGAATAATCCTTTAATTGTCCCACAAGGGGAAATTTGGGTGCAACAGCAGCAAGAACGACGATATACTACATATGAGGGTATTATTATGAGTATACTTGAATGTACATATAGAGTATTACTTGTTCGTGTACTTAAATACATCAATTGATTATTATTATTATTATTATTATTATTATTATTGCTTCTCCATCTCTGACATGGCACGTCTCAGCGCGGACGGTATATTGCTGATCACGTGGTGTGGGTCTAGTTTCCTCGAAGCGCTCTGTAAACCACGTGACGCAGCTCTCCGTGGTGTCAGAGTGGAAAAGAAACAGGTAAATTCACCGTCTCTCGCTTATTGTGTGAGCGAGTCGGCTCGCTTTATTTTTGTCAATATAGCTGTAACAACTTGGGATTCAGGATTAAAATCCTGTCCTAAATCCTATTCCGGAGGTCGACAACGAGCTCACTTGTCGGCCGGTTGTGTAGCAGTGTGTAATATTGAGCCGGGTTTGTGGTCAGTATTGCCTGTTATTTATTTTCATTTTAGCGGCCTTTAGGCCTACCCTCAGCCTCGGCGTGTTTTTACGCCTTCAGCCCGGTTCGTGAGAGTACGGCGGGGCCACTGGTTGTAAATGATGCAGAGCAGTGGCGCGGCTACTAATTCGCTAATGTGGCTAATGTTTCTTAGCTAACCAAGAAAACGCTAGTTTGTTTAGTTATCGTGGCTATCAGTCGCTAGCAGACAACCGGTGGCACCGGAGTGGCATGGGCGTATTTTTTCCCTCTTTGGTCCACCCGGGCGAACCCGAAAGCTCCGTTGCCCGTTAGTTGTCGGTGAGCTAATTAACTTGTTTTCTATTAAGCTAAGTTAGCTAGCAACGCAGCTTTGTGTAGGTAGGTATCACTGTTTAGTTAGCAGGTTAGCCGATAAAGTTAGCCTCGTTGTCGCCATGAGGTGAAGCCGTGAGAAGCGGAAGCCCACCGAGACATGAAAGCTGGATGCTTTTCCCTCAACTATTAGCTTGCTGGCTAGCGTTTTGGCCATGTGGTTGGATAGTGTATTTGGATATGGTCGGCGGGCCCTGGTTTTAGGCTTGTTTGTGCGCGAATCAAAAAGGGTTTTACGTAACGTGTGCAAGATTAAGGAATCGATAGCAAGGTTAACAGTATGCTGTGTCTGATTGTATGTCGTCTTTCCCCATTTGGTGTTCTCCAAAGTGTATATATGTCTGGGTTTTTTTTTTTAATCATTCGGTTGTTTGGTAATCTAGATTTACCACAAAATCGAGGCTGTTTTGATGCATAAAGTGTGGCATAACGTTTGAGTGGTAAATAAGTTAGTGCTCGTTTTCCTTATGTGCAGCTGCACCCAGTGTACTAAGGAGCTCTTCCCTTTTCCCCCTCGGGTGGCCTTAGTTTAAAACATGGTCTGGGAACAAAGCTGATATCACTGCCAGCTTCCAGCAAACCATTAAGCAATCAGGCAGTTTGAGGAAGTGGTATCGTACTATACGTGTGCGCGACATAAGTAGGTCACAGTCACAACCCTTTCTAACACTCCTTCTCACCCTTCTCTTCTCAGGTGTTATTCCTTTGTAAATACTGTTATTTGTATATACTGTAAATGATGACGTCCATGGGCGGGAACCGTGCCCGGGGCAACTGGGAGCAGACACAGGGCCAGACACAGAGCCAGACACAGCACAAGCAGAGGCCTCAGGTACCCTCACACACTCCCCACCTGTCACGCTGCCCAGATGCTCTGTGATATGCACAGTGTTGAATATACTCAGACAAGGGATTTTTCTTTTCTAACTCATAATTACATGCTAGTTTTTAGCTCCAAAGTTACATACTTGGTACAGTTAGATTTAAGATTATTAAGTTTAACTTTAAAAATTCAAAACTTAGTCTTTATTTACTGAGTAAAGGGTTTTTGCAGATGATGCCATCCTCACTATAAAAGCTTTGCATACTTTTCAAAGTTAGAGTGATGCTGCTGAGTAATTATTATTCAAGAGCAAAATCTCTGATTGTGAGCTTTTGGGATCACAGCTTCAGTATGAAAATCCAAATAGGGAACACAGTGTGACCAGCTAGTATGCAGTTTTGATGATAACAGTAACAAGACAGTAGTTACTGTTTGTGGTATGGTAGCTTTGTGAAAAAAGTTATTTACAAGCACTGGCATTTTTAAGCACTGTAGTTATTGTTGAAAATAGTAAATTAGTTGCAATTAGTAAACCTGAAGTGGATGCAAAGGTGCTTTCAAATTTTAATGATAATTTCAAGGCTACAGATTCTATTGTCATTGAAATGTTACATTTTTTTCAAGAATGCAAATCCTGTGTTTGCTGACGCAAATCTTGGATCTTTTTCACGCTCTGGAACAGGCTACCGCAGAGCAGATCCGACTCGCACAGATGATTTCAGATCATAATGATGACTTTGAAGAAAAGGTCAAACAGGTGAGCGGATGCACTTTCTTTTTGTCACGCTGTTTTATTTTTCCTGCTCCTTTTGTAGTGGCACCACATCATTTATTGTGCTTGGTGTTAGACATGTATGTCACTTGTGTTAGCATTTTCTTTTCTTTTTTTTTAAGTGAACATATACATGATTTAACTGTAAATGATATCAGGTCTGTCAGCTTTAATGATTGAATCATTAATGTTGACACACTTGCATCAATGTCATCTGAGTTAAAAAAACAAAACAAAACTAAATAAACAAGTCATCATGACCTGGTAAGAGTGTTCTCACAGATCAGTGTCTTCTTTTGCAAACCACGCGGATACAGTCAGAGTATTCGTAGAAAATTAACTTTATGTGCAATCTGTTGGTTATTTATGGTGTTGTTAAAAATGTGCTGAATGGCTGCTCAACAGCTGAATCTCAGCAAGCATGTAGCTAACTGACCTTTTAATAAAATTAGATTTTTAAGTGTAATTAAAATAGTTTATTTTTTAAAAAAACGACATATCAGAAATGGGTCAACTGTGTAATTGTGACAACCCTCCTTTTCCAGCTGATTGACATCACAGGCAAGGATCAGGATGAGTCTATGATCGCACTGCATGATTGCAACGGGGATGTCAACAGAGCCATCAACGTGTTGCTGGAGGGCAGCCCAGACACTGTGAGTATTGGCTTTGTGTGAAGGCTTGTGCTGTGAGGGCCGGATTCTTGTGAAATCGGTGCCACACTGGATGTTACAGTCACATTAGGGAAAACAGTGGTTGGAGACAGCAGCACGACTACAATTATTGTGACCAGGTTCAATGAACATTCAGTCTTTGAAATGGTGGCTTTGAAGATGGGGACCACAAACGGTCAGATGCCATGTTCAAAGTGACTGTGATGCATGAGCAGGGCGATAAGATGGCGCCAGTCTGTCAGTTTTCAATTGAATGCGGTTGTGTACAGCGATACAGCACTTAACAGATTAATCATCAAAAATCGTCAGTCTGTTGTCATCTTTTGCTGTCTGCATACAAAGAAGTTCACATTTACTTTAAATTAGTCCAGCCAGAACCTCATAGATCTGAAACACACATTCAGAAAATCCTCCCCAAAAATTGATGTAGTTGCTGTAGGACGGCAGTTTAATAGGGACTTGGGAACCTTTTGCTCTTGTTTAGGAACATAACTGGTTGCCAACTTGTTGTATTCTGGTTGAGTCAAGTCCCCTGTTGCAAAGAGACTTATTGCATACCCGCAGCACTCGTCAGTGCTGATTGATTGGAAAGTCTTGGCAATCTTTCTTCATTTATAAATTAGATGGCAAGTATTTTCAAACATTTGCTAATCCGTCTGAGAGTGATTGCAGTCAGTCTGAGTCAGGTTGTGGGTTGTCTTCCACTGGGCATCTGTGCAGTCATTTTCCCGTTGAAAGTAGTCACTGTAGCTGTGTACAGTTAGTTGCCGAACATTTCCTCACCCCCCAGGCATTTGCCATTGTATTTTTCCTCTAGCGTTTCTGAACCATTAGAGAACTGACACTGTACAAACTCTTAAAGTATAGCATGGGTTAATGTGGGGAGGTCTGCCTTGCTTCAAACAAAGTTGCATGTTGGTGTAAAAGGTGTTCAGAAGAGTTCATGGTGAACACATTCTTTGTGTGTTTCTTTTGCATCCCCTAAGTATGTTGTCGCTGACCTCTTAAAGCAAATGCCTTGTCTCTTATTTTCTAATAAAAAGTAATGGGTTCTTTTTCTATTTTTGGAAATTCTGCTTGGTAGGTTTGTTGTAGTCTTGCTACCAGACAGACAAAAAGATGACACAGATAACATATCTTTACTTTATTTGGCTAATTCATTTTGTGTAATGTATATCAGTAAGTTAAGAAAACCCCACAAAAATAACTTAAAAGCTTGTATAATGATCCGACTGGTAGAACATGGTGAGAAATTGAAACCAGAGTAAGACTTTGAAAAGTATCTTGCCATTACACATTAATCACAGCTGATCAAGAGATTGTACGCTCTTTGAATTGTCAAAATACTGAGACTTTTAAAAGGAGTTGGATTTATACGGCTTGGCGGGGAATAAATAAGATGAACAACATTTCTCATTGTGATCTAAACAATCTTCCTCAAACAGCTGAAATCGGATGCAGTCATACGTAAGCTTAGTGGCAGTTTATGCTCAGTGTTGTAATCCCTTTGTACAGCATCACGGCACACATCTGCAAACAGGTCCGCTTTTACAGGTCCCTGTATGATGCATAAGTGTGTTAGCATTGCATTTTCCAGATGACACAGAGCGATATTGCTGAAACTGATGGAAAAGGGAGAGACGTTCTTCAGAAAACTATGAAAAGGCCGTAATGGCTACTTAGTTTCCTGTTTTGCTCTCTAACAGTGAAAAAATTTCAGATTATCACCTTATCAAGTAACCTTTCATCCCTTTCAGTGTCTGTTTCCCACCTTAGTGATATGTGCAAAGACAATAAGTCTTGTAGTACTGTGATTTAGACGAGCATCATTGTAATGCGATATTTATATATTTCTTAAGGACTCCTGGGAAATGGTGGGAAAGAAGAAAGGGGTGTCAGGTCAGAAGGAGACCAGCCAGGCAGAAACCGGAGAGGAAGGAAAAGAGAACAGAGAGAAGGGAGGCGAGAAGGATGCAGCACGTCGCAGAGGTGGAGCTCCACGCAAGGGACGTGGCGCTAGCAGGGGACGAGAGTGTAAGTCTTTAACTCATCTTTACAATGATTTCACTCTTCTACAGTTTGATCTGGAAACTTTAGTCAGTGACTCAGTTTTTACAAATGGCAGCCTGTCTGCCAGCACAGTAGATTTTTCTGACCTTGAATTCAAGTGTGAAGGGATTGAACAAAAATATTGCCACAACCATTGAGGAATTTGTCATTTTTATACACAGTCCTGTATTATCAGAGGCTCAGATTTAATTGAACAAATACCATTATAATTTTCTGGTTATTGAAGGCTCTGTTGAGGCGAGATCTGCTTGAAGTGTGGAGCCAGTTCTGATAACAAGAGTGTGGACCTTCTTTGTGATCTTTTACAAGGCCTTTATTGTATCTGTCTTCAGTTTTTGTTTGTTTTGTGGGTCTTTACATGTTTAATTTTGGCTTTAGCTTGATTTAGGTTTAGATAAGGAGATCACCTTGGCTGCTGCAGAAATTTTTGTTTTGCCTCCAACTCTGAAAAGAAATCACTGAAAAAATGGTCACTAACAAGGTGGTTATTTTATCAAACCGCATGCTGTAAAAGTACAGCCTGCAACACTTTTTTTTTTTTTCATTTCATCATGTTTCACAAATCAAAGAATGCTGTTAATTTGAGTCATGCCTCCGTTAACTACAGCTCTGTCAGACTCAGGTATATCAACTCATTTAGTAAAAAAGGCTTTGTGCTCTTGTTCCCTGAAGGGGTTTATTGAGAAAAGAAGGGTATGGTTGCTTGCTGGCTTGTGTCATCATTTAGATGAAGCTGGGTATAGAAATGTTGCACAGGTGCTGCAGAATTACTGTGAAAATGAAAGTGCAAGAAAGCCTTTTAGAACTTATTTAAACTGCATGCATTGTCATATCTCAGGTTATTACCTCCTGCCCTTTCAATGCTCCTGAAAGTTGCTGTGTGACCTCCCTGACACATTTAGTGGTTTATGATGCGAGAGCTTTTGTTTCATTGCATGTTTTTTTGTTAATTGCAGAATATCAGTAGGCATGTTTTTGGACATGTCTGGATATTAAGGGGGGTGGGGGTGTTGGGAATGAGAGCCACAGAAAACAAGAGCCAGCACATTTGTCTGTCCTTTTGATTTTATCTGAGGGGCTAATAAGGTTCTCAAACATTAAGTTTTATTTAATTATCTGCTGTTTTTGCATGTGCTGTTGTTTCTAAACCTGAAGCCATTTGCTCTCTCTTCATTACCCAAGTTCGTGGCCAGGAGAATGGCTTAGATGGGGGCAAGGCTGGAGTAGCTGGAAGAGGGGCAGAGCGAGGCCGAAGGGGAAGAGGCAGAGGAAGGGGAGCAGTTGGTAAGTAATCCTCTGTACTCTTCTTCTTTTTTGTTTGTTGTTTTTTTAATGCATACATAATCTGCTGGCTTCCTTTCTTATGGCAAGATTTGTCAAACTGAGAAACTGACACAAAGTCTCGCTCTTATCTTAGGAGCATCTGGACGGCGAGGAGGCAGATTTTCGGCACAGGGCATGGGGTAAGGGAATACCTGCATTGCCTAAATCGAGAAGGCCTTTTGTTCCACTTTTACCTGTTGCTATGGTCACCAGAGAGCAGGACCCCAGTCTATTGTTTAGCATTAATCCAAAGGAGGGAGGACATACATCAGCCAATGGAATTGAACAGCGTGGGCTGAATATCTCTCTTTAGAGTTTGCAGTCTCTAAAGATTTTATTTAGAGTAATATTTGGATTGATTTATGAAGAAGACTGTCAGGGACCGAACTGGTTTAGCTTTACAGTTATATTAAGCTCTCTGGCCCCAGGCCGCAGCATTATTCAGTTGGTTTTGCCTGTTTTCTTTAGTCTTTCTGAGCGCAAAAGGGTGTAGTTAATACGCATGTCAGATGAACAGTTAGGTGTCAAAACAGAGGAAGTGCTTTTTGTGCTGTCTGTGATGGCTTTCTCGACTCATTTGATTGTCATTAATTGGGCAGTGTATGGGTAATACTTGTGCTTTTTTAAGACATTTCCTGGATTAGGTTGTTTGCAGTCAGGTATGATGTGACTCTGGGGGTATATGTGTGTCCTAACTGAATGGCTTCCTTGCTGGAGAAGTCTGTGTGTTTTGACAGTGTGTTTTAAAGCTACTGTAATAATACAACAAAAAGCATACTTGCACATGGTTATAACCTATGGGAATGACCACAGTGTAATATATAATTGCTCTGTGATGGTGCAAATGATGGCGTGTGCTCTCTGAGCCTGTGGAGGTGTTCCAGTCTTGGCTATGTTTGTTTTGAGTGTTGACCTAGATATTGACTTGCATACTCAAACGCTATAATATGCTTTTCATACAGATTCAAGGCTAATGTTGTACAGTGCTGGGTGAGGTGTTTTTTTGTGTTACCTAAACCATCCTCACCTCAAAGCACACAATAGTTCTGTTATTGCTTGTGCTTCTAAATCCCAGCAGACTCTGTTTACCAGCTTTGCATCAATGTTTGTTGAGAGCAGTGTGCATTGCTTTAAGGGAAGCAGCCTTTAAGCAGATAAAGTACCTTTTGCTGTTTGATAAGATGATGATTTTTCAGACCTGCTTGTAGATGTGCGTCACTGGTATTTTGTGCTTTTAATAGTCCACTTATGCTACTCACCTCAAATTTTGCTTCCAGATTTCATTGAAACTGCACTTAATCCAAAAATTAATACTCTGGGTTTAAAAGGGAAAGGAGTACCCCACTTAATTACCAATGAATAAGCTGATTGGATAGATTTGTTTCAGAGTTGGTGTAATGGTTTGGATTATTCAAGGGAAGTCGGTAGATGACTTGGTTATTATCTGCATATGCGATTCTCTCTGTGAAGTAACAGTGCTCTCAGTCTCTTTAATGAGGCCACATTAAAACCAGCAACCCAGATTTTGGTAACAAGTAGACTGGATATATCACTAATGTAGCCTGGTTCAAGGTGTGTTAAAAATGACTGAATTGAACACGCATCAATTCGTTAAGAAATACAAATTGTAGTGTTTGTTTTTTTTCCTCTCTCTATCTTTTCTGGAGAGAAATTAGGTCACACCACCCTCCTTCTACCCATTTTTTAAACCACCTATTGATTAGTATCTGTTTAGACAATTTTTTTCCAGTTTAAAAGGGCAGAAAGTAATTTCACACCTCAGATCTAAGAACACAGTTCAAGTCCCACATTACAACTGATACATTTTTGTTTTGTTTTTTTCTTTTCTCTGGTGTTGCATTTGACTATTTTCTTCCAAAGTCTGCAGAAAAGAAAACTGAGGGAAGACTCTTAAATCAATTTTGTTTTACACAAATGTTAGCGCATATAAAAACCCAATGAAACAGGCTGATATATCTTTGCAGCTGTAAAAGTGTAAGTTTGCTTTGGTGGGGTGTTTGTCAGAATCGAGACAGTGAATTTAGGTTAATTTGGCGCTGTACAGATTTACCACACAGTGTGTATGTGACATTCTCAACTTATTTGGTAAATGAGAGTGAGACTAAGGAAGTGACTGGGATTTGAGATGGATGGAGTTATTATGCAGACTGATGCACCGTCTCCTCAGCAATAGCTTTGAGCTCATGTAGCTGTGTGATTGAAGATGTCGATGAAACTGCTAACTCCCATCATCTACCAGCTGTTTTTTGTTTGCAGCTGATTTATGAAGTCTGTACTTCAGTTCAGCTGGGTTTCTTGCGTATTGACCCACCATGACTAAAAGCACACTGGCTTGCTTTGCATTGAAGAGTGATTGACTGAAGCAGAGTTTTTATTAAAGTACTGGCTCAGGCAGCTTGAAGATATTTTGCTTATGCTGCTGTAGCTGTCGATTGTGGTGTTGGGGGAAAACAAAAAAGCTTTTTCTTTTACTTTGTTGTTCATCTTGTAATTGTTGCCATTATTTTTCTTCTAAAGCCAGAATGATAAGGGGCCCAGATATGATATTGCAGGCAGTAGGAGGTGAGTGCATCGCCTCTTGTGTGTGTATGTGGTGTTCTTGCTTTCTTTAGGGAGCCTTTGAGTGCTATAAAAGAGGATAATGTAATAGCAGACATTAAAACACCTCATTCTATTAATAGGATATCAAATGGATATGGCCTTCCCTTAAAATTTGTCATTTAATATGCTCATCCAAGTTATAAATGCATCTTGATTTGCACAGGAAGGATCTTTGACAAATAATGAAAGCTGCTTGGCTTGGCTTCACTCAAAAGAAAAGTGTTGCACTTGATCATGTCGCTAGGCTGCACCAGCTGTAATTTTCTCAGCAAACATGGATGTGTCAAACTAATGAAACATGTTCCTTGCCAGGAAAGAGTCCTTGAAAAACTAAAACAGTACTTAGATGCTTCCCCACTACTACAATAGTAGTTTGACTGCTTTAACTCAGTTTTTTTTTTTAAGGATTTCTTTTTCATTTCCTGTTGCAAGCTTGTTTTTTTTTTCTGAACTGCTTTATGAAGTAAAAAGCCTAATGATGTCAAAAGACCAAAGTGCAAGCAGACAACCACCTTAATCAGTTGTGGTTTGCACCTCATTAAAACTTAATTGAGGGTTTGCTTCTGCTCAAACAGGATTTACCTCTAGTAGGTGAGTAGGTAGTAGCTGTGACTTACGCAGACACTCCTTCAGTTGTTGGGGAAGTGATTAGTCCATTCATTCACTTCTTGACTCCTTATCACTATGTTTCCCAGAACATTCAACCCTGCTGACTATGCGGAGCCAGCTCAGACAGAAGAAAACTACGGAGGGGGCAGTACCTGGAACAACACAGGAAGCGTGGAGCTAGAGGAGGGAGCTAGTAAGTGAATTTATCCAGAAAGGTCACCCTCCAATAAGAGAAGTAATCTTATCAATTTAGCATCTGTTTAACATCCTAACAGTTTTACAAAGCTGGGATGGCTTGCCAAAGAAGCACCCGCTGTAAAGACTACAAGGATGGCTTGCTTGATAGTTGAGACGTGCACAAATTTCAGACATATTGTAATGCTCTGACAAAAGAATTATTACTTCCTCTGGTAACTCTACATTAGCTTTAATCTCCTCACCTCTGTCTCTGTCTCTAGGGTTGGAATACTCTGCAGGAGAAGGAACAAATTATCCACCCAAGTTTGATTCTGCTCCTGGTAAACCTGTCCTTACTCCCCTCTTGATTTTTTTTTTTTTTTTTTTTTTTTTTTTTTTTTTTTTTTTTTTTTTTTTTTTTTTTTTTTTGTTTTTT
>VUQR01023185.1:7265-20888 GCA_015108515.1 Hemichromis elongatus | reverse complement strand
AGCACGGGCTTTTTTTTTTTTTTTTTTTTTTTTTTTTTTTTTTTTATGGACAAGGTTATAATTGATGTCTTGATCAACTGATTTATGGATGAGTTGATGTTCAGAGAATTATTGGCCATATGCTTGTACTGTCAGTTATCAAGAAAATGTGCAAATATTCACATTTTTATTCTGCTGGCTGGACAAAAACAGGCAGTGTTTAATATCTCTCACTTGATACTACTGTTGAATTTAAATACTAAAACCTGGATTCATTTTCATTGTTTACTTGATTAACCTATTTTTATAGAAACTTCTTATAGGTATCATTATGAATTAAAATAAATTCATGTTATAGGATTGATCTTGCGGTGCTCCTTGGGAAGACTCCACCATCTTCTTCCGCAGAGACAGAAAATGCCCCCATGGAGGCCACCCAGCCCCCCTCTTTGTCCCAGTCACTGGTTTTCAGCAACTCCAAGCAAGGAGTGCCCCTCTCCCAAACACCCTCCAGCACCCCTTACACCCAGCACAACATGGTGAGACTCTAAAGGACAAAACATGGCAGTTTTTTCCTAACACTGCTGTTATATGTACCTTACCGCTCAGATAGCTGACTAATGCAAATCATCTTTTAATGTTGATAAGTCAACCACGCCACATAGAAAATGGGCGGGTGCATTGATATCTCGGCGTAACTGCATTATTGTGTATTTAGAGTAATGGTCTGTGTTATTCTACCAACACTGCAGGTCAGCATGCTGAGCAAGGGTTTTGGTGAGGTGGGGGAACCTAAGGGAGCTAGCACAGGGACCACTGGGTCCCAGTTTTTGGAGCAGTACAAAACAGCCCAGGCACTGGCCCAGCTGGCAGCCCAGCATTCCCAGACTGGACCCCCCAACACAAACGCTTCATCCTGGGACACCAGTCCGGCCTCACTGGGACAATATGGTGAGAGCCTTTTTTTTTTTAATTTTTTTTAATTACCCTGAAGATAAATTATCTGCACACTAAATGCCATTGTTATTAAATTCCTTGCTGTAATGTGTGAAGTGGTATATTTCACAATAATTATAATTGAGCTTTTAACTTTTTTTAGTACAAAAAAAAATACCTGTTGAGTTTATTTTTCTGACTTTTGTCCCCTCATTATTGTCTAGATATGAAGGCTCAACCGGAGTCTGCAATTCATACGCCCTTTACAAAGAGGCAGCCCTACCAGGCTGCCACCTCAACCTCGTCCATGTTGGATGTTTTCCTGCAGGACAAAGGCCTGCCTCCTTCCTCTTCTGTCTCCTCATCATCTTCCTTACCACAACAAACAACATCCTCCCCCCATGTGGTGCCTCCGCCTGCTTCCTCCCTTCCTAAAATGGTTGGAGTCCCTTCTCTAGGTCAACAAGTTTCCCCAAGCTCCTCAGATGCCCAGGGTTCAAGTCCTCTGCCTTTGCAGCAACACAAAATCAAACAGCAGAAGAAGAGGACCTCCATTACAACAAAGGTGACTTTTAATAAGAGATTTTGAAAAGGTATCTGATAGAACGTACTAAAATAGACTCATGGTTTTCTGTAGGGATGCACTGATGTCTTCTCTCAAATTTTTTCTCTTCTAATATGACACCAAAGTCTGTGCGTTGGGTATGAAAATGCTTCCAAAACTGGTGACAGTTTGCTGTTGGTTTCTTCCGTCTTATGTTAGATCACCCACATTGCTGATGCACTGTGTGGTAAACATAGAACAACAGAACTGAATTGAGTTGAAGTGAATTAATCTTCCTCATAGATTGTCGTGTTGTCACCAATACTCGATCTTGTTGTCTGAGGCAGGATCAGACGGATATCCGATTAGGAAGCTACTGGTGTGCTAGTTTAGAGTTTGTGTCTTATCCATGAATGCAAGCTTTCACTCTTTGTAGCCTTAAAGAAAGCAAACTACTTTTGTCTTTACTCAGATTCCAGCAATGGCGGTTGAGATGCCTGGCTCAACAGACATCTCAGGCCTGAATCTTCAGTTTGGAGCGCTGCAGTTTGGGTCTGAACCAGTTCTACCAGAGTACGAGTCCTCCTCTGCCACCACGACACCAGGCAACCAGGTCCAGAACAGTCTCTACACAAGCCCCAGCAGGTTGGTACCTCCAAAAGCAATTCATTAATGGAGCAGTCCAAAGTGCATGCTCAGTCAACATCTCTGGCTCATCCCACTAGAGCAGACGCTGCACCAAAACAATATCAATACAGAAATATGCAAAAACAATAGCACAGATGTAGGTAAAAACGCTTAAGTTAATAACAGTGTATGCACAAGACATGTTGCAAACCGCACCTGTGGGTATGCCTCAGTGCAACAACTCAGTTCGGCAGCTGTGGGCGGCGCACACTTTTACTCAGCACTTCTTTAAAGGTTAGATCATTTTTTGGTGAAAGCCCTAGTCTATAAAAGTCATTAAATTGTAATTATCATCAGTATTCAAGTCAGAACCATTAATTAAACACAATCAACTTTGAGCTCGTCTATTTCGTTGCAATCTGCAGTGAGTCAGCTCCAGTTCTCTCCAACTCCAGCCAGATGGACCTGTATGATCAGAGACCATCTCAAACACGACGTTACCCTCCTTCAGTCTCCTCCTCCCCTCAGAAGGATTTGCAGTCCAAGGTAAATCCAACACTTTCCTCTTTCACTTGATCTAATAAAATATTAAATACTCCATTTTTAGTGAAGTATTAAAGGAGGAGCCATTGGGGACAGCGTGCTCGATTACCACCTGCTCTGTTATGCAAAAAGCTTCTTAAAATAAACTCTCTTATACTTCTAAATTCTTTTGTTTTATGTTGTTCTCATCATAAAGGGCTACTGTTTTTTAAACATGACCTGTATTTGATGTCTGCATATCAAATAAGCTTCAGCTTTTTATCAATGGCCTGTCTCCATGGAAACCTATGAGCTCACATTCATTGTTGGTTTTACAGAATGGCTTTGGATCAATACAGGCAGCGCAATCCGTGGAAGGTAAGTGTCTGCTTACTAGTCAGCTCATATTTTCTGGCACATTTAGCCCACACAAACGTTTCCTGAGCATTATTAATTGAGTTTTGTTGGTTTTATTCCATCCGTTTCTCTTTTGCTTTCTGCACAGCTGCAGCAGGCTCTGCAGTATCAGTCAAGCCGGCCTCTGACTCTGTCACGCCAGCATCGGTCTCCAGCATGGGCACTTTGACAGACAGCAGCTCAGCCTCCTTGTTGACTACAGCCAATCAGACGCCCCTTAGCGCTCTGGGTCACAATGAAGACCTGCCTCCAAGCAGCATGGCCCCTCCTCAGCACAACAAGTGAGATGCAGCTAATCTCTTACGTCTAAATTATGATTTGTGTTAACCCAAGTATCAGTGAATGTGATGTGATTTGCTGATGAATGTAATATTATCCTCTGAATATCCGGTCTTCTTTTACAGCTCTCACCCATCACAACAGAACAGTCTCACTCCATCTGTCCGGACATCGAACTCAGGCTTACTGGTGAGTTCACATTGTATGCTCGTGTCAAGTTTTGCATCAGAATCACCTGTACTTTTTGTTATTTTTTAAACTAGTCACAAATGAGTGTGAGTAGCTTATGCGGGAGCCTGCATCTTACTCTCTCACTGTAAGCATTTTTCAAAGCTGCATTTCCTGTGGTGGTAGATGGACACATTAGATGTTCATTCACTCTAATGGAAATGTAATCTCATCAATCTTCGCCGCATTAATTTCCTTCCGCCCCTACAGCATCCCAGCGTCGATGGAGACTCGAGCCTGCACTCGTCATCCTTCCCTTCCTCTGTCTCAGCCGTGCCATCTTCATCAGTCCCCTGCTCCTCTTCCTCTGTGGCTGCTGCACAGGTGTCCTTAGGGGCTCCTCAGGCCTCTTCAGTGGGCTCTGCCACAGTTTCAGCTCCCTCGGGCCTAGGCCCCGTCAGCAGTCTGGCCATGGGCCTCAACACTGCCTCCATGGGTGCCCCAGCGGCAGCAGCCGCCGCCACTGCTTCAGTCTCCACGGCAGCCTCGACCATTCCCGCTTCAGCATCTTCGTCATCAACACGCAGCTCTGCAGCATCCTCAGGTTAGACAACAGAAGCACAAATATATCAAAATGGAAATGCAGATGCAGTTTTCATCCTTTGTGGATGTTTTAAATTGTTTGCTTTTCACTTAGTCTGCATAGCTGACTCTAAACTGTCCAGTCAATACCAGTCATATAATTATAAGCTTGGTAACGTGATGTGAGGCCTTCATAATAACTTGGTGGTAAAATGGACTGTCGGCCTTTCACTGGGTGCAAATCCATTGTAGGGCTTCTGTTACAATATTGTCATTGATTGGGTCATGTGGTCTGGCGTCAGAGAGCACACCCAAAGTAGAAGAACAAAATTAAAAATATAGGAAAGGAAGGCATTAAGTAGAGCTTGTCTGTGGTGTTAGGCTCTTGTTTAATCCTTCATTTTTACTTTATTGCTTAAAGATTATAGGACCAAATGAAGTCCTTAAGAGTTTAGTGTGTACAGTTACACAGACGATGTAACCTTCAGGCCATATCTTGTGGTCAGGTGGAAAATGGATGTATTAATTTATGTTGACTTACTGTAGGCAAACTGTGGCAAAGAATTTCTTGGGGATTTTGTCAGAGATCGTCTTTGAGTGATTACAGTGAGTGAGTCATGGGTGCGTTGTTTTGTCTGGGATTCGATCTGGTTTCCATTTCATCGTCATCGCAGTTGTGGTTTTCATGATTCTGACTCTTTGGTTGATCCCCTGAAGCTTTTTTTCGCACATGTAGAGTTTAATCAGTTTGTCACGTGTGTTACTACAAAGTTTTCATTGATTAATTCTGCTAAAGATGATGTATTTGTAATACTTTGTTTATATAATGCAAGTTGGTGCATAATTAGTATAATTTGGTTGCTTAGCTCATGGGAAATTGAAGCCCACCTTTGTCTAGCAAATACAGGTACAATTTTATTCTCATTGTTGATGATTATGAGACTCATAATTCTATTTTGCAAATCAATGCATTTTATTGGTTTGTTTTAATTTGTGCATACAGGGAAAGCACCTCCAAACCTTCCACCCGGAGTGCCCCCTCTACTGCCCAACCCATACATTATGGCTCCTGGACTACTGCATGCCTACCCTGTAAGTACTGTCAAAGTTTCTATGGCCTGAGCTTCACATGTGCTTTCTAGATTTTTATTTACTGTATTACTTACTCCACACTAACGATTTCCTGTTCTTCTCAGCCTCAGGTGTACGGCTATGACGATCTACAGATGCTACAGACAAGAATACCGCTGGTGAGTGTGTTTTTTTTTTTTTTTTTCTTCTGTAAAATGTCTGTGTGTGTCTGCTACAAGCGGAATAATGTTATGCACAGTTAGGAGTGTAAAATTACACAGCACTGTCAGCTTTTTATGACTCTGGGTTTTAGGTGTGACTGTTCAAAAAAAAAAAAAAGAGTTGAACACATTTTTTGTGCTGTATATACAGTTTGACTTAAATTTACCACTAAATTCACCATTGTAGTTTCACCTTTACAAATTGTCAGTGCTGGGAGTGCAGCTCATAATGCTCGTCGTGTATTTTCTCAGCGATTGTAAAGAATGTTACAGGTGCCTTCATCTCCTGCAGAAGACGCTTTATGAACAGTTGCGTTTTGTAGCCCTGGCATTCCTGTGGCAGGGCTACAAAAAGGCTTCCCATTTCAAAGCATCTGAACATGGAATTCTCCTGCATTTGCCTAATCATCTGATTATATGATGACTTCTACTTTTATTTTGATCAACATGAGAAAGATTGGCTCGTAGGCAACGCTGAACAGTTCAGAAAAAATGTTATATTATGTGATATTTCCCAGTCACTTGATTTCTTGTATTCTTATCCTGTAATGTTTTTCTCATCTAGGATTATTACAGCATTCCCTTTGCAACACCCACAACAGCACTGACAGGCAGAGAGGGCAGCTTGACAAGCAACCCTTATTCTGGTGAGATGCTTTTCAGTTTCTTTTATAGAGTTTTATTAAAATTTGAGCTCCCTTTCTTCAGCATGGTGGACTTCTAAAAAATCTTTGTGCGTGCTTCAAGTAACAATAATGTGAGTAAAGGTTTATATGATAATCCTGCAATAATTTACTAATTATTTAGCTATTTTATACTTTCATTTAGCTCCATTAAAACGAAAGAGTTACATAGTGTGATTAGAAAACATTGTTTTATTTTAAAAATGTATTATTTCACTGCTACATCATATTTCCATCTTTTATTCCCATTTTTTTTAAGGTGACTTATCAAAGTTTGGTCGAGCTGATGCCTCTTCCCCGGCTCCAGCCACCACATTAGCTCAGACACAACAGAATCAGAGCCAGACGCATCACACCACACAGCAGCCCTTCCTAAATCCTGCGCTGCCACCAGGCTACAGCTACACCAGTCTCCCGTACTACACTGGCATGCCAGGATTGCCCAATACCTTTCAGTATGGACCTGCTGTGTTTCCGGTGAGAAATCATATCATCCTCACAAGATAATTAACTTTTTCCTTGTTTGTAATTTCTTAGCATTATATTATAACAACATGTGTGGGTATGAAGACCAGAACCTTATATTTCCCCCACTAGTAGATGAGGGGAGTAGAATAGAGTATGGGCTCATTGTATAGTTTTGCTTCCCTAAAGGGAGAAAGAAACCAATGTTAATTGAAAATACAAACCTGCTGTTTGTAAGAAGTAGCCAATCAGAAGAAAGTTGCCTTAGGCCACGTCCACACTAGTCCAGAGTGTTTTGGAAACGGAGCTTTCGTGTGGAAACGGAGACAAAACGATGCGTTTTCAAACGAAATCACATTAGTGTGGACATAGCCTTAAAGGGAGGGTGGCCTTAAAAGAACAGGAGCTGTAACAACAACTGAGGGGCTGTACTAAGGCCCAGTGTATGATGAGTAAGTATTCTACTCTGATAGAGTCTAAAAATAAAAATATGGAGTTTGAAATGAGCATAAAAGGCTGCCTTTAAATGAAGTCTTCCCTTTAGACAGAGAGAGAGGGGCCTGCGTCAGCCTGTGGTCATCTTTGAAGATGCATTGCATATTTAGCTGGCAGCTAGCAGTGTGATGGGAGAGTAAAGCCACTTACAGTAATGTAGAGTTTCAGTTTGTTGTCTGGCTGAAGTCAAAGATAGAGGCTGCTACTCGACCTCTACCCTTCTTTTGAGTAGCTTTGCTTTAACATTAAGCTTTTATAAAATAGAAATAAGAGGGATGAATTTCTTGTCAATGATTTAAGTTTACTCCGTGGCATCAAAGTCAAATTTGTGATTGAGTGATAGAAACATTGGCCTAAACAGGTTCCCTCAACTTGCCTTATGTAGTTTTGTTTTAGACTCCAGGCCACAGCCCCCGACCCTGCCTGTGGCCTTTCCACTGGTGGCAATATGAGAGCGATTTAAGCAGTGTTAAAAATGTGTAATTCGTACATTAATATGTGTTTCCCTGCCATGATTGTGAACTTTTAACATTTTCCTATGCTGACCTCTTCGACTCCCCCGCCCCACCGCACCCTCCCTCTTCCAGGTGGCTCCTACCTCGTCAAAACAGCACGGTGTGAATGTCGGCGTCAATGCCTCGGCCACACCCTTTCAGCAGGCTAGTGGCTATGGTTCCCATGGATACAGCACTGGTGAGAGCCTAAACAATGTTTAAACGACACGTTTACTGGGTTGTGCTAGTGTACTTGGACACCGATGACTCTGTGCTGATTCCCACAATGAGCCCATTGATTTCCCATCGGTGTGGAGTGCGTATTTCATTCGAGCGCTGCAGCATCTGCAAGCATACACATGGTGCTTGTGTAATGGCTTTTGTTATGCTTGTGTCAGGACACTTGTTCATGGTTTATGAATCATTCTTGTGACCCGGATGTTGATGTGAAAGTTAAATGTTTTCATGACCAGAACATGGTTTGGTATGTCAGAGTGCCAGAAAACGCATCTGCATCTCATACAGTTTTCAGTACCTGTACACTAGAGGAAAATGCTTGAGTTATTCTTCTCTAATAACAACCAGAACGCATCTAATGTCACTTTTATTAAAGGGCGTCTTTAGATCAAGTATATGCTGTCTAAACAGAAAGGGATAAGGGGCTCTAAAAGTGGCATCTGGCTCTACCAGTTTACAAACGAACAGGGTTAGATTATGGGTTTCTCGCTATTTCCATGGCTTGCTTTGCTCATCTCAGAGTGCATTTTGCCCCAGAGCTTTACTATCCACCACCTCGCCTGCACACACCTTCATGTTAAACACACCAACACATGAAGCCATCATCTTCCTATTTTTCTCAAAGACTTGCATTTGAGATGATATTCCTTCACCTGTTGTTTTTTTTTTTATCTATATTTATATTCCTTCCAGTCACTTCACTGAGGCTTCACTTTACATACTTAATTCATCACTCGGTATCCACCTTTAGTCACAACATGGAAAATCTATTTGTTCTAAGCTGCACCATCTGCTGCTTTCTGCCATTACCCAACTCAAGCTCACTCTCCACCCCCATACACACGCCCTGCCTGCCCCCTCACTTCCCTCACCTCCTCCCCCTCAGACTTGGGTCAGATGGTACTTGCAAATGACATCAGCGTTGATTCTGACCTTGTTGTACCGGACGGACAGGCTTTGCCACAAAGACGCTGCAGTTGGTATCAAAGTTCAGGTTGTTACAGCAGAGGGAACTTGATACCGTCTGTATTGTCCCAACTTGGTAAAACCTGTCCATGTGGTCCAATTTTCAAACAAAACGCTATGAATCATTTGCAGATGCTATCTGAGGCAGGTCTGCCTCCCTTGCCTGGTGTGTCTAACGCTGTGGGCTGCGGCTGTGTGTCTGACTGTTGCAGGCTATGAGGATGTGGGCCAGGCTTCAGGGAGTGGGGATTTCTGTAAGGGCGGATACGGCACTGCCGTGGCCGCTGCTGCTTCTGCACAAAACAAGCCAGCCAGCTCTGTCACCGGGCCTGGAGTCGGTGAGTGCCGCCACATGCCAAACTAAACCGAGAGCGAGAGAGAGAGAGAGAGAGAGAGAGAGAAAAAACAACCCTGTCCCTCCCGTCTTCCTCCTTGTGTCACCAACCATCCTTCTCCCCCCTCTTTGCTCTCGTTCCCTTGCCTCATCGCTGGTGAGCTGTGCGTGTAGGAAGACCTGTCACACTACATGTGCTTTCAGATAGCTCAGTGCAGCCTGCCTCTTTTACAAGCCTTGTTTGCATTTCTTTGTGTTACCTGTTTTCTGCCAGGGTAACTCATCATCAATCCAATGTACTTTTACTATGTAAAACAGCTACACTCTGTTTAGAGTTTAAAAAAAAAAAAAAGTCATGTTTAAATTTTTTTTTTTTTTTTATTGTTTTTTTTTTTTTTTTTTTTTATTAAAGGTGCAGAAAATAGCAGTTTTTGCTCCAAAGACAGCAGATTCAGAAATATTTATATGGGATATTTAGTCAAAAAGGATTTCTTTTTGATTATTTCCCATCTTTGTTATCCTACATAGGGCTTTACTAGAAAGTCTTTGTTTGTTTTTAATGTAACTGGGTCAGTGTTTGAATGTAACTCAAAGAAACCCCCCTCCCAGAGACTCCTGGTTTGTGGCTGGTAAAGAACTGGTCAAACAATAACCACTTCTATTTATGTATCAGCACTTCTGTGTGTGTATGTGTTTGCTTTCTGTATACTATATAAACTTAAAAGCTCCCTATATACCCTGGCACATAATGTCCCACAAGGCTGACGCAAAACACACACCCCCCGACCTATTCAAATGCTGTTTTTCTGCACGTGAAGCTCAAACATCTCTTTCAGAAAGGTAGAAAAACCTCTGGTGTTTTTGTGCTTTAGCCGGCACTGTGAATATTAAATGTTTACTGGTTAGCAATCAGTCGTGTTTAAAATGAATAAAATTTGAACTGTTTATTATAAAAATAACTTCGTCAAAGCAGAGTTGTGCTCATTAAATATAACATGTACTGTTTATACTGAGGGATCGGCCTGATTATTGGCAGTAGTCACAGGTGTCTCATTCAGTACAGAGATGTGGTATTATTGTTGTAAGGGTGTTTCCTGTTGGCGGAGTTTACTGCTAAGTGACTTGTTCTTGACCTGTTTCTGGGCTCGTTGTTACACATCCATATTCGCAGGCCTACAATAAACCCTCTTTGCATTATTTTACACAACAAAGAAAAATAAAATTCCACACAAGTGGGTCAAAATCCGGTCTGGCGGCCTCGCGGGTCAGCTGCGATGGAAACAGAAGCGTACGGAAAAACATGTGAAGTGGAGCATGTGTTATCGCCGCGTTTGTGTGTGCGGGATCAAATGTGGGAATGAGCCGACTGCTTCCAATTAAAGCGGGAGCCTTTTGTTTTTCCTCTCTCTACTGTGTCACCGTGTGACTTTCAAAGACTAATTGGTGAACTACTTTCTCGCGGGTGGGAAGACGCACGGGTGTGAGCGATGAGAAAAGCTCCTTTGAGTCGAGCTTTAGCCCCGTCACGTGAGGAGAGTGAGGAGGAGGGCGAGGAATGCGCACAAAAACACCCACTGCAGTTTACAAAGTGGTGATTTTTTTTATTTGTTTTTAAAGGATCTTCCAAAGTCTTTAAACACTCCTTTAATATTAAGGTATTTTAGCTAATCGGTAGTCTCGTTACGGATGTGACACAAAACTGTGACTTTGTTGTGGTCTGAATGTGTGTTTGTGTGGCATACTGCTGCACTGGGTAACATGAGGGTAAGCAGAGTTAACTTCATTAGCCTCCGACAGCATCTGTCAGTCGAGGCAGGGTGACGTCACCTTCGTCGGTCGGTGCAATACGCCACACGCTGGATCTACTTAGTGTTTCCTCTTCTTGAGCCAATACCTAGAGGGGAGAGTAACACTTTAATGTCCCAGAAGGGTGAACGGATAGTACAGGAGAGAGAGAGGAACAGTGAGATTTTATGGGTTATGGTTCAGTTAAAACTGAAAAAGATGGAACAAATAAGTCTTTATGTACATTTGCACTAATGTAAATGTCTAAAACGTAATATATGCATTAATTTGACGCCGTTTGATGGTTTTAATTGCAACACTGCAAACAGGAATATTCGAATTTCCTACTGTTCTAATATCAGATGATACATTAATAGCTAAATTGTTTAAATGCATAATGAATCCTCCATAAATGGACCTTGGACGTTTATTCTTTACTTTGTGGTGTTGGAGGATTTGCATGCGTCTTCCACCTGCAGTGGGTTCAGCGTGCATGTGCGACACAGATGGGTCCCGTTCTCATCACACACCAGTTCTGTTATCTTTTCATCCTCCCTTTCCCTCTCTAACTGTCTCATCTTTAAAGTCCCCTAGAGCCTATATGTCTGTAGTTGCTGTTGCAAGCTATTGTGCCGCACACAAAAGGCCCGAGTCCACTCCAGTTTTATGTCCATTCATAAAAAGCAGCGAGGCATGAACCAGGCTTTCCCTCCAGTCCTGAGCTCCCGAAGAGATCAGGCCTCCGTGAGTGATAGCGGAGACATTGATCAAAAGCTAGGCGACGAAGAGCAGCGGGCAGACCGGGTGGGTGGGCGACAGTGTGTTTGGTTACAAATGAAAGGAGACGTGGGATGGGAAACTTTTCCTCTTGACTCTTCTTACTGTCACCTTCACAATAACTCTCAGTAACGGTTTTTTGTTTTTTTTTAGCCTCTTTTACAGTACAGTTAATGAGCAGAAAGTGATAAACTAGAGAGGAAATTCACCTCTTAACAAAAAACTGCAATAACTAGATTTTAAAATAATATTTTGACAAATACGCGGATGGAAAATGTTTGAACGCTCTCCCGTTTCTCGCAGAGATGACGCTTTTGCCGACTGAACCTAAAACTCTGGAGTCTGCCACCGTCTCCACGACGCCCACCGCCGGCACGGGCTCTGAGGATCCAGAGACCAGGATGCTAGAAAAGAGGTCAAAGGTCATCGAGGAGCTGCTGCAGACAGAGAGGGACTACATCAAAGATCTTCAAATGTGTGTCAAGGAGATCATTGTGCCGCTGCAGCAGAAGCAGGTAAAAGGATGAAAAACATTCTTTCCAGCCACGATAGGACGTAGAGGGAGTTTAGCAAATACTAGATAGAGCAAGTGTGTGTGGGACAGTTACTGCATTGTCTGAAAAGGCCTGAAACATTGGAAAATTTGACAAATGGATAAATATATACAGGAATAATGGCGTACTGCTGAAATGCTAAGCTGAATTTTTGCTTTTGAGTATTGCAGTTAACAGCACATGATGGTTTTAACACGTTCTGTCTTCCCGAAGGTGAAGAATGTGGACTACGAGGGGCTCTTTGGCAACATCAGCTCAGTGATTGACCTGTCACAGCGGCTGTTGAATTCACTGCACGAGACAGACTCCATAGGTAACCAGCCAGTCGTTTAAGAAGAACAAAAAAAAAGGCTCAACACAGAGGATCCTTCTTTTCCACGTTATGCTTTGTACTTTTCTGCTGCTTCAGCTAATCCAAATCTGTCACCTAGCTTAATTTTACTGACCGAATGAGCCTCTGAATACACCTAAAAATCAATCTGCCATCGAGGAGGTAACCTGTGAATCTGCAAGTGTGATTTTTAAGAAGAATAATGTTTCTAAATGCTTATTTAAAATGTTTATTTTTTTAAATGAGTGGAGATCTTCCTGCACAGTTTTCTTTTTATAATAAACACGCTTCATTCCTGTACCATTCCCTCTCAGGAAAGGTATTCCTGGACTTCAAGGTAGAATTGGAGGAGGTTTACAAGCTCTACTGCCAAAACCACGATGATGCCATCTCTTTGCTGGAGACCTACGAGAAAGACGAAAGCATCCAACACCACGTGTTGGAGTGTCTAAAGAGACTGAGGTGAGACACACACACAGACAAAAAAAACCTTTAAACGTTCACTCTTTAGGTTGAGATTTCAGCCATGTTTGCATGGGAGTGACTGAAAACATGCATGCTGTGTGAGCACGAAAACACAAAGGCAAGAGTGGTTTCTGTGGAACATTAACCAAGTGTTTGCTGAGTGAGTTCAAGAAGTGGAAAAATGATCGAAACTCTGTTATGTTCTGTGTTTTATTAAAAAAAACATTTTCATAATGTCACTGGGTCATCATACTTGAATTTAAATGAGTTTTACAACTGAAAAACTGAAAAAGAATACTAAATATACTATAATGAATTTACTTCTAGTACACTTTGAGGCTTTCCTGTTACTTCATAGCTTGTGAAAGCGATTTCTGAACTTTGAACTGTTGTGCGTAGGCGAGTTATGGAAGTAAAGTTCAGTTTTCAATACATCTGTAAACTAAACAGCTGCTTAATCAGCTAAGACGAGAGAGACGTCTGATTTTTAGTCACTGCTGAAGGGAGTGTGCTCTGTGTGTGTAGGCCTGAGTTATGTGAGGTAGTTCAAAAATGTGCCCTACCTGGTCTCACCTGTCCAGTTTCACCATAAGTGACTCAGATGCTTGAGTTTACAGTGGCGCGTTTCTGTTACGTCTGGTTATCGCTCTGAAGTTGAAGATAAACACGGGCTGTGTTCGGCCAGAGGATG
>VUQR01023184.1:34602-56693 GCA_015108515.1 Hemichromis elongatus | reverse complement strand
ACATCGCTTTAGATATATACACACACACACACACACACACACACACACACACATATATATATATATATATATATATATATATATATAGATAGAGAGATAGATAGATAGATAGATAGATAGATAGATAGATAGATAGATAGATATATATATAGATAGATAGATAGATAGATAGATAGATAGATAGATAGATAGATAGATAGATAGATAGATAGATAGATAGATAGATAGATAGATAGATAGATAGATAGATAGATAGATAGATAGATATAAGAATGCATTATATTCTCATATGTGAAAAATTGAGGTGAACACAGAGTAAATACCTACATACACCTACAATATCTGCAATAAATATCTGGCTCAGGTGCAAAATAAGATTTCAGTGTACGACATCCAACAATTTTAGGTATATTACAAAAATATAAGCTCTCTTTCACTGCTGCATGTTATTCATACGAGCACTGACTAAAGGTGCAAAGAAAAGTGAAACACAGAACCCGAACGAAGCGATAAAAAGATGTTATCACTTTCCACTTTCTTAATTTACAGTGGCAGCCTTTCTAAACCAATAACCATTTCCGTTACAGGACTTGCCAGTGATGAGGCTCATTAATCTCCACTTTCCTTTCCAAAACTGTCTCGATGATTTAAATACACACTGACTGCAGATCTTACAATGAGCATTAGTATTCAGACACTTATATGTTAAATCGTATTTTAGCTGTACATATGGTATTGTGGCTAGGTTCCAGATGTACATTTCATTTCCTTAAATTGAACTATAATAATTCAGGGAATGAAAAAACTTGATTTATATGTCACCAAACCTAAACCTAAATTATTACCCTAAAATGACTAAGAGTGTCTCACAATTTTTACTCTACAGGTGAAGTTATAGATCAAAAGTGGTGAATAAAAGATTTTGATTTGAAATAGTTAGTGAAGCTGTTTGAAGATGAAGTGCACACGACGGTGGCCTCCTGCTGCATGCTCTACTGGCCCTGTGAAGCAGGCAGCGATGGCAGTCCCCTTCTCCCTGGATGCACTTAAATCATCCAGCCTGATGAAGCCAAGGCAGCATGGAACCTCATTGGAATTTTAAAACGGCAAGGTCCACAACCATAAATAAAGGGGTATGCTACTTTTAGAGGTGTCAGTGGAGACACCGCGTAAGCTATTACTCTAGGGTCCGCCGCTAACTGGTCAGCAAGTGTGGTTTCTCTTCAATTATGTTCAACCCTGAACCCTACGCTCCCAGCTGGGCGACAGCAAAGATGGTTTTACTCCAAAAGACTTAACAATAGTGTGCTTGCATACATCACCACCCCATACTTACATCAGAAGTTGGGCATTAGCAGCAGACTGCAAATGCTTCACAGAAAACCTCTGCAATTTTGATACAAGGTGCAACATTGTGATAGCAAAGAGAAGCCAACAAAGATGCTGCAAACGTGACAATCTCCATACGAAGCTGCCACCTTGACTGCACGGAATTAATGCGAAATAAATAAATAAAGCTGGTGTTTCGCTCGCAACCTCGCCCCCAAGGGACGTTATCTGTGCGACAGGCCCGGCTTCACGTTGTTCTGAAATGTCAGACACGCAGACTCCAGTGCTGTGGTCCATTCTTAATGATTCAGGACACCAATCAGGTTTGCTCTGTATCTGCCAACTTCATATTCTTCCCCTGAAAACACACAATAGGCATAGAGCGGCTCGCTAGCACAGGATAAAAGGAGAGAGAGAGCTAGTTTCAGAGCTGACATGAAATCTAGGAAATTGCCTCTATCCCGCAGATCCCCTCAAAACAAGGAGGAGCAGATGCCGACTAGGACAGCACTGTCACATGTTAAGAGCCTGCCTCTTCTCTGACATGATATGCTTTTACAGCCCAGTCTGTGTGGTTTGAATGCATAAACAGGCAGTATGATGTAGGACTGCTAATTTGGGCAGTGTATAGAACGTCTGGGACAAAGCAGGGACAGTAATGAGAACTGTCATAAATTGACTGAAACTAGGAGATGAAGCATGGGTTTCCTAGAGCTTTAATCATTCCAATTTGTCAAGATTGGGGTGCATCCTGCCGGTTCTGTGACTCCTCTTTAATTTAGCACTATTGGAGGAAGTGCTTTTGGATGCTATTTCTGACAGACTAAGCAGAGAGACTGTGGCAGCTTGGCTGAGAAACAGCTGGATAAAATTATGTCACAGGGGTCCTCAAAGCCTTGAAATGACCAACGTCAAGCCTTAAATCATGAATTACTCAGATGAAGCAGTCTTCGCTCACACCCGCATGATAATTTATGCTTCCAGATGATGTGTAGCGTGGCAAGAGTGAGTGTGGTAACAGTGTGGCCTAATAGTTAATGGTACAAAATCCAAATGCAGGGTCCTCTTTCTACCAAAGACTATCTATTACACTATTACGACTTAAGACATAGGCGATAACTCTGTAAATTTGTTTTTTAGATCAATCTAATCAAAAAGTTTAATTTCAGTGTGTTTTCTGTCAGGAAGTGGTCTGCTTATTTTAGACAGGAAACGGGGGGCATGACTCTGAGCAGTGACCATTTCTAAAGCGATGAGGAATCCCAGCCCCAGGTCATGTTACCTGAATTTCTTTTGTTTATGTATGTATTGTATGTTTTTCTCTATCATCACCTTTAGACGGGTCAAAAAATCAGCAGTTCGCCAACGCAAATGTTTCTAAAAAGCTTATCCTAGCTGACACAGGGAAAGAGGTTCGTCGGTCTATGATGGAGCTACTGTCGCAGACGGAAAGGCAGCTGTTGACACTAAGATCTAGACCTGTAGCCATTTTATAATCACCAACTAAATTAAATTGCATGTTTTTTAGACTGCTGTAACCACAGAGAGCACGCAAGCTCTACACAGAAAAGTCCCAAGCACGTTTGAACCCAGAAGCTTTTTTCTGCTTTGTGACACCGAACTAAACACTATGTAATAATGTAACAGAACACTTTAAGTAAGTCATAACTAGTTATCATTAAAATTATATCACTAGTTCAGTAATGAGATACTCATCTGTGTATATATGTTTGCATGTTTTTGTATAAAAGCTTTCTGCTCTAGAAAATGTGTGCGACCTTGTTCTCGCTCCTGCTTGCGTGCGAATGACCCAAAGGGAGAGGAAGAGAGGCCATGCAGCTTAATCCAGTCAGAATAGCAAACTAGCAAGGTCAGTCAACATCAGAAAACAGTTCCAGCACAATTTAGCTCATTTAAAGTTCATCTGTGGTCCAAGCAAGCTCATTCCTATGTTCTGCTTTCAATCAGCAACTGCAGCTTAGCTAAACGGGATGTTTCTTACCTAAAGAAAAGAGTCCTGACTCCTGTTTGTATCGACAGACTGTGACTGACAGCTGAAGCACGCTGTGCAAACGATCGGCGACAGGTTCGGCTAAACCAGCTCAAACGGTGTGATTGTGTTATTATTGATTTTGTCTGATGCTCTAAATAGAAAAATGATCAGATAGGCCACTTGCAGGGATTGTATGGTGCCTAATTTTAAGAAACAAGAAAATCATAACTTCAAAACCATAACTTCGCTCAACATATCTGATTAATGGGGGTGCATTTCCGCCACATGCTTCACTCCTCAGGCTCCTGTGTCTGTCAGCATCTCCCACCACCCTCCCCAACCCCACTGTACAACACGTTTTCTGGTTACTCTAACCCAAGAGATAATAACAGGATTTTGAAAAGTACCAAGCTGATTTGGGGGGCGTTACATCAAAGACGTGGTTGCGACTGTCTGAAACGTACTTGCGTTATTATTATATTTATATCTGTGCATTAAAAATGAAGCTTTAAGAGAAGAGGCATTTGGGGCTAACTTTGCCCCGCTGAAGCGCTGTTAAACATGACATTTAATTGCCTCCCTGATGTACGGCTACAGTTCTGTAGCTCTTCTGACTCTTAGCTCTAAAGTGGAATCTCTGCAACAAAAAGTGAAAGCGACAAGACATATTTAGCTCAACTGACTCTGCTGTTTTAAGCCATCTAAGTATACTACGACTTTACCTATCAGGACATTTACTCACCGGTATCCTAGCTGTAACTCTATGTGTCAGACTGGCGTTCAGATATTCTTACAATTCCCCTGTTATTATCAGAGACATTGCCAAATCTTGTTTAAAGCAAACCGCTCAGGAGGAATATATATAAATATGTCTTTAGATGAAGCAGGCGATATCTGAGTCTTTGAACATATTATATAAATAAGCAGCCTATTTTTGGAGACTGCCTTCCTCACATCATCCTTTCAGGTGCCCTCAAACAAGAATTACTTGCGAAAGTCAAAGGTATTCTCTGACAGAAGTACAAGGTGCAGTGTTCAATGAGCAAGGCGGCGAATGTCAGACGTTTGTTTATGAGAAAAGTAGAGGAACATCAGTGGTCCTCTGCTGCCTTTGACTGCGGTATATTTGTACTGGTACTGAGGGAGCACCGCGGTGCTGGCGGGATCAAATAAAGGGATTTTTAACATGCAGTGTGAATGGCATATTTGTGACACTTTGTGATCACACACACACACCTGAAAATGTAAAAGACATGACAACCCTTAACTTCTTTCCTCAAGCGTATTTTCTGCACGAGGAGTTATTTCAGGAGCTCGTTCCCCGACACAAAACACAAAGGTTGAATTCCGATGGCACTTCGGAATAAATGCGACATATAAAAAAGTCCGCAGCGCTGCGATTTGTCTCATGCAAATGCGCAGTGTCAAATTAACATTCTGCAGATGGGATTTACCTTTTGGAAAATATGTAAATGTTTGTATTAAACACACACACACAGACACACAGCCGGAGATCTCATATTTAATCTGGATAAGGTATGTGTATCAAATTCTGCCTCGGTGCTGTAAGTCTACTAGCAGATCAACTCCGGGCAAAAGAGTATGTTTAAATATTCCTCTCACACTGTGCATGACTGAGTGTAGCTGAAATTTCAAGCGCAGTGTTTAGTAGGACTGGGAGACACTGCAATAAACACTGGAAGATAAACACTTTCCAAGTGCAGAAATAAGTATTTGCAAATATCTGTTGTTTTTCTTTGTATTTTACACTTGCCTAATACTTCAGTGCAGACTCAAATGCTGCCATTGTGATGTCCACAGGCAGTAAATCTACAATCAGCCATCTAATATACACTACAGTTGACCAGCTGGCCGCAAGATTGTCAAAGTCACTTTTTTGGCCAAACAAGACTTCTGAACTGTTTCACTCTAATCCGCCTGGCCCTTGTGTGTGCTCCTTGGCCTGAAAAATGGGCATGTTATCATTTCTCCTCAGACCGCCGACTAGCTCTGCAGTCCAATTGGAGTGAGATCCCAGGGCCCAACAGTGCTCCAAGTAACGCTACTAATGAGTGTGAGAAGGCTTGGTAGCAGGGATCAATGGTCTGAGCTGCTGTGTCGAGAATCGGCTGCCCGAGTCTGACCGTCTGCCGCCCTGCATGCACCGCAGCCCTGCTGACACCAGCACTGTTGAGACCTTCTGGGTGACCCTTTGGGCCTGCAGATGTGTATGCTTCTATAATCACCTGTTATCTCTCTCACAGCAGCACCTGAGCCACTGATACACTGTACAAGTAGAAAAGAGGATTTCACATACCTCCTTCTTCTCTTAGCTCTGCTGTCATTATCTACAAAGGAAGTTCTGACACAGTTTTGTTACAGATGTACTCAAATACGTTGTGATACTGTAGAGAGCTGACAAACCTGTCCTTTGTAAAAGATTGTGTTGTTGCTAATCAATTGGCCGTCTTGAGTGACGACTTTAAATGGAACAAAGTTTTTGTTTTGGCAAAGTGGTGAAAGGATGCATTTGCACAAGTTAAAAGGATTTCAACCTGAGTGGAAAAACTGTTTCTCTGAGCTTTTTAAATCTGCTTTGTGACACTGCTATGTTAAGAGGAAGAGGAAGTGAGAGCAAAGCAAAATTACACAAAGGAAAAGAAGAAAAAGGAGTTTCTAGAGTTCTGGGCTCTGTTGGAGGCGATAGTCAGGTGAGTGATGCAACTTAAATATAAATATATAAATACAAATAAAAGATTTCTGCAGATAGATATTGCTTTGCGAAAGTCTTGAACCTCCCCTGATTTCTTTAGAGTTTGCTTTCAAGGAGCCAGACGTGTGTAATTAAAAAGTTGGCTTGAGCAAAAGTTCTAAAGGCTTTTTCAAGATATTTTTTCTTAAATTGTTAATTAATAAAAAATTGGACATTTTTGGCTCAAATCATAATCAGTATGTATGTAAACAGTGAGTGTCTACAGCCATATGTAAAACACAGTGGAGGTTGTGTCATGGTTTGGGGCTGCATTTCAGGCAGTAGTGTTTGGAGATCTTGGAATTATGAGCACAGAAATTACAAAAATTATACAATGTAACACTAAAAGTCATGGATTGGCCTCCCCAGACCACAGACCTCAACATTTCTGAAGCAAAAGGTAGCAAAAATCCAAAAAGAAATGCTTTAAATGTCCTTGAAAAAAAGCCTGGAGAACAATCCTGTGGTCTACTTAAAGAAATTAAAAGAATTTAGACTGTGTTGTAAAATAAAGGTGATCGTATCAATTATTGACTTTCAAGTTCAACAAAATTGCATACTTTTTTTTCCTTTTGTTTATGTTAGAATAAATACCTGCACCTCTTTCTCATTTTCCTGCATAATTTAAAGACCACAATGAGTAGAGACTCATTGTAATGCTGCAGTAGAGATGAACATTCCAGTAACAGTTTGTAATAAGCCTCCATCTTATGGCTGCTTGCTGCATTAAAATCCATAATGCATTAAATAGAAAACCTTCATCTCTTCATATCTTCTGACACTTTTGACACAGAATCCAAAAACCTTTCAGCGGCAATAAATGCACAAGGAAACAATAACCGTGGGGGGGGAAAAAATGCAGTGGATCTATTTTTCGTCATTGTTGCATCATGTGCTGTGCAGAGAATTTCGCCCAAAACAAACAAGTGACTTTAAGTGCAGTTTGAAATCATAAACAAATAGTTGGTCCCAGCATTATGTAAAAGAAGCCACTTGCATCAGGCCCAGATTCAGAATGGATTAAAAATCTTTAAGTGCCTCTCAAAAACAGATTGTGATTTCACTGTGTAATGCCACTGAGTCATCGAGCAGCTCGAGCACCTCACATGAGTGGGTGGATGTGTACTGCATGAGTGGACTCTCACATGGAAATGAGAGGGAGAGAAGCTTAAAACGGTGTGGAGTGATAATTGGGCTGTCACGTCACCTTTGTTCAGAACATTTGTTTAATTGCATTATATGTTGTACTCTAACATTTCTTGGCTGCATTAGTTGGATATGTTACTAATGACAGCATAAAGCTCATTAGGAGATTTACCAGAGTGGAAAACAGATCTGGATATACTGTAATGAATCTCTTTTATCTTTAATGTGCAGATTTTTTTTTTCAACTAAATTTATTAATAAAATAGTAATCTCTATTACAGTTTGATTAACACACAAAATTATTTTTGTAGACATTTTCTATTACATTCATATGCAATCATCAATAGATGCACCCCGTTAGAACTGTAGCCTCAGTTTCTTGTTCTTAGCTGAGCGAATGTGGCGCAAAGTGCGGTCTTCTGCTGCTGTAGCTCATCTGCTTCAATGATCAACGTGTTGTGCATCTAATTTCAGACTGGTTGAGTTACTGTTGTCTTCCTATCAGCTCAAAGCAGTCTGACCATTCTCCTCTGATGTCAACAAGAGACCTGTTGCTCCCTCATTTTTCATTTTTTGGACTATTCTTTGTAAGTCATAGAGAAAGTTGAGCAGGAAAATCCCACAAGCTCAGCAGATTCTGAAACACTCCATCCATCTTGCCTGTCGCCAACATAGATGGACGGTAGTGTGTTACGAGTTACTGTAATCCGATTACTTTTTTAAAGTAACGACTAAAGTAAGGTCCTACGATTGCAAAAAAGTAATCAGATTACTGTTACTTTCCCATGAGCATATGGTAATTAACTGCTTTATTAAACCGTGATTTTGTTTGTGAGAGTGCCTCATGACAATGACATACGAGTGTGGCAGCAACAGACACGAGTGTAGATCAACAATGGTTATTATGGAGTGCAGGAGAGCGTATGAATGTGAAATTCGCAGAGAAACCCCCCGCTGACATGACCGCTGTGGCACAGGGCAAACCTCTGAAAGCCCCACTCCTGCTAAACAGGTGACAATAGATTTAAGAGCAACAGGACTTAGTGCCGCTGAGTCTTTGGTTTATTTGTTTTTCTGTGTTTTGCTTGCATCTATTTGAAAGAGTAAGTGTAAACAAAAAAAAGAAAAAATTATTATTATTACACGCTGAATATGCAGAAAATAAGTTGAAATTTTAAACAAATTCCTTCCACTCAAAGAATGTTGCATATATTTTAATTTTTCTTGATGTAATATGGATAAAGTTAAAAGATTAAAACTAACAACGCAATTTTTAAAGAGACTTGATTGACTCTGATCACATTTTAAATGATGGATTATGCAGAAAAAATAAAATTGGCCTGAAAGCTATTTTGCTTTAATGCGTATTCAGGTAATGTATCATGTTTTAAAAAATTAATAAAGTAGCTAATTACTTTTGAAAATAAGTAATCAGTAAGGTAACAGGATTACTTTCTTGGAAGTGGGGATTTATTATTATTTATATTATAGGGTAATATGATAAATTGGGTATGTTGGTCATCAGCGTACATCTACTTAATCTGACATCACATCCATTGTCACTTTACCACCAGTTCAATGATACATCAGTGTAGAAGCTCAGAGATTTTTTTATTACCACTTCCCTTTTTAGGTTCCACCTGCTTTATTGATAATTTATACAAATTACATTTAACTTTGGTCATTATAGTTTATGCAGTGTGACATATTATGGTGTGTTTTTCTAACTCATAGTATCTCACAGCCCCTTTGGGATGGTCATTTTTTTTTTACATAACACAAAACAGAAGTTCATCATCACCACCATCATAATCTGAATAATTATTGTGCTACAATTATGGTCTCTGCAAAACAATGACATTAATTTAGTGTAATTACTGTTCAAAAAGGGGAATTAGCAGACAGTCGTTAAAAGGAGCACTGACAAAATAGCAAACACTCACTGCAGTCTCTGAATCTGGGCGACCAAATGGTGAGCCAGTTGAGTACATAATTGAACCAACAAGAAACTTGTATCTACATAGGCTGAAAATGTCACAAGCATCTGTGCTAGATTTGTATCCGTTTAAATGGATAAAAAACTATAAATGGGCTTTAGACATCTGTTCACATGAAACAACGTGCAAGCAAATATCTAGAAAGTGTCCTCCATTGTGGTAAACAGCCGTGTTAGTTGACATTTCTGATCCATTGATTTCCATCATTGGTTCAACCTTTTGGATGTCTTCAGTCTGACCTACACAGGCTCTGCGGGGAGGCACAATGCCACTGAGATTTGCACAAAGCTGCCTCCTATCGATCAGCGCGAGCCTAAAAATAAAGTTAGGGCCCGGCAAAGAAAGAGGCAAGCAAAAAGCCTGTGTCTGCTAATCAATGGTGACCTAGAATGTTATGGCCTGAATCAATAGATCATGTTTTCTTTATGTTTTTTTCAAATGATCTTTTGACTGTGTCTGTCTCTGACACTCTCAGGAACTGTGGAGGCAAAAATGTCAGGTGCAAACATTGGTGGTGTCTCTTTTACAACAAACTAGTTGTGCTCGAATGTCTGTATAAGTCATGTGAGTGTTTTAGGGACAAACTTTTTGATAAAGTTGCAAAGACATGTGACCTTTTGAAGTGAAATAAAAATTCACAGTAAAGTGACCGATTTACAGTTTGGAGGTGTTACTTGCCTACTAGTCATTCTTTCATCCACTCATTCTTTATCTGGTCTTCAATAAATCTCTTTTTATATTCCCTCACACTCTCTATTTTTCCCAGTTTCACCCCGGCTTCCTCTCCGCTATCTCTTTCTCTCTCCCTGTATCTCACAGCAGGAGCCCTGCTCGCTCAAGGCTATGTGCTATCTCCCCATATTTCTCTCTGGTGAATATTTCATCTCGCCTCTCAAGTATCATTTTCATACCGAAACAGCGTGTGTGTCCCGCCGTGGCTTTTCCCGCAACCCTTCATTGTGAAACATCTCTGTTTCGGCCGAGGTGACGATCTGTTTGCGCATTTCAGGAGGGCTTTTGATCAGAGAATGCAGATACAGATTATGAATTTTTATCAAGAAGACCTCATGAAAAAGGCATGAAGCCCAACTGTGGTCATTTGGCATGAAGCCTCAGAAGACTTAAGGCTTAATTTTAAATGCTGTTCGTATTTACTATGGCCTTTGTGGTCGCACAGATGAAATACTGCCAAAAAAATCTCATTAGTTCTTCCCCTTTTTCTTTTCTCCATCTCCATCCTGTCCTTCTTTTCTCTGTGTCATTGCCCAGAGTGACAGTGATTTAAGCTGTCAGACATTTCAAGGCTCCAAATTCTCAACTTAGTGACTCACATTTAGGATCAGCGGATTCCACTTGTTTGCATTTGACCAATTTATATCCCCAGGCTGTGTTTCCTGAATGCATGATGATAATAGTGCAATTCATTTTTCTCAGATAGCAAAGGAGTGAAATGGAAAAAGAGATGGAAAATATGCTAACGTCAGTGTCTATGGAATAATGGGTAAGGAGAAAGGAACGGGACCAAATCTGGAGAGCAATCTATGACCTATTCACGGTTATATTTAAATCAATATATGCCTTTATTCACAAATGTTTTATTCATCAGATGCATTCTCCACGGAGTCCAGGAGAAGCAATAACTTGCATTTGGCAATGCTTCGACCTGTGCATTAATTCAGTTTGACATTGCACATGTGTGTTCTTCTCTATGTGTACTTGACTGCATGTTTTCATTTCCCGCCAGGAATACATGCCAGGGCTGACACATGTCACTATTGTGCGAGAGTTGATTTCACAGACATCCAGCCTTCATATTTCCTCTCTGGGATCAGGCAGGGCTTCTCAGAACTTACAGCATACATTGGTATTATCACTGAGATGACTTCTGAAGGGGAAAGCAGAAGAGACAAGCAGAGAGATCAAGACAGCATCAGAGGCAGTGGCATAAATAAGATTTGGGTAAAAGAAAATGAGCTGAGTCATTAATCATTTAGTTTCCCACAACTCAAAGAACTGATAAATCCCACATTCAGCATTCTGTGGAGTGGCTAGCCAATGCACCAGATCTGGGTTGGGATTCAGGAGAGACCAAATCTGGGTTAGCAAGTAATTTAAAAATGCTGAAACCACTGGAAATGGGCCTTTGATAGAATCACATGTTCAGCACTTATTGCTGGAGACTGGGATACACACCTTGCCATAAACTAAGGAGAATAAATGACCAAATACATCATCTATTTTCACTCACACGCTGACGTGTTGGGGCTGAGATCGCAACTGTGTTAACGCTGACTTTACCTTCCCTTTGGTTTGCTACAGCAATGGTTTCCAACTTTTTTTTAGTTGGCCATCTGTTGTCAGGTAGACTAAAAAAAAAAACTGATAACATGTGCTGTCTTAAACTGGATCTGCACAACTTTTAGCTCAGTACTTCTCAGTCAAAGTTAGGTAAGCATTTTAATCATCCATAACTATTAGGTTTCAATTGATAATACTTTTGACTAGTATTAGACTTAACCTCTAAAGTGACAAATTTCCCCCATCCATTTAGTATGTTTAGCTAACATTTATGAGCATTTAGCCAATAAAGGGTAATTATTAATCTTTTCATATTTGTATTTCAACTGTTATTACATATTGTTTGTCAACAGTTTAACTGCTAGCAACAGTGAGATAAAAAATGTATTATATATAATAATTTTGTGCTACCAAAAGCTTATCTAATATGCTAATAAGCTAACAATTTAATTTATTTATCGCTGCATATTTTTACTTCCAGACCCAAATATTTTAAAAATCATCCTTTGGGAGGTCATTTTAGTGGAGATATTATCTGAATTTCAGGAGCGGGTCCACACCTCCTTCACGTCCCTTCTGTCCTCAGTCTATTAATGCCCCCTTCTCCAATACCAGCTGTTCTCATTTTCATGCTCCACCCTTGCCCCCACAATTTCCCTCTCTCCTCCTCCTCTCTTCCTTCATTCACATGGGGATCTGCCCAGCCCGGGAGCTGTCGCCAGTCCCCTTCGAGGCCTTCCCCAAACCGCAGCACCAGTTCATACTTCCTCATCCCTCGCCACTCATCGTTTCAGAGGTTGTGGACCCAGCTAGTGAAAGACATTTATTACACGAGTAAGTAATGACAAGCTTTAGTGTTAGCATTTTGCCAGCTGCCATATTGGAAGTTTTAAACCAGAAGTTACAATGCTGTTTTTTAAGGAGTAGGTAGAGTGCTAACCTAAATCTCAGTTAATATTTGCAAGGTGCATGCATGACCTGCAGAGATGCATTACACAGACACATATCTGCCAACAAAAAGATGAATAAATTGCTAGAATTCCACTAACCTAAACAAAAGTGCAAACTTCT
Organism: Hemichromis elongatus; assembly: GCA_015108515.1. Classification (NCBI taxonomy): domain Eukaryota; kingdom Metazoa; phylum Chordata; class Actinopteri; order Cichliformes; family Cichlidae; genus Hemichromis; species Hemichromis elongatus. Next base: position 44,107 of record VUQR01023184.1, on the reverse strand, counting down.
TGAACAGATTGTAGCAGAAATCACTCCAAAGCATTTGTCAGATATATCCATTAAAAATGCTCCAAAAGGTACAAACATGACAAACACGGCATAGAGATTCTGTTTCGTGACTCCCATGGGTGGAGATGGGGCCTGACAGCTATCAATCAAAGCAAGCATGAAATTTAAAAAATAAAATCGCTGCCTTATAACGTTATGTGAAAATAAAGTTTTCATAGGGCTCTGCTAGGCTTCCAGAGGAATTAAGAACTCAAGTAGCGGCCAGGTGCCACTTATCAGAGGTGCTTGATTAACTGATCATCACCAAGTGTGACCACTTGTTGACATCTTAGCAGTTTGCTGATCTGGTGCTTTCAGCTGCTTGTTGCCACAATGTCGACTGGAAACAATCAAGACAGCTGCCAGTCTTCCCACGAGTGGACATTCCAGTGAATGACCACGGTCAGATCGTGCTAATCTGACAGATAATTTAAAAAAAAAAGAAAACAAGAGCTACATCTCAGAATATACAGGCCTCATTTATCATGTTAAATATTAAAGTTGATAACAGTACTCTCAGAAAACAAGTGAAGAAGCATGGTTTCTTTTGAAGGTTTGTCAGAAAAAAGCCTCTTCTCTGTAAAAAGAACATGATAGCACAGATTATATTTGAAAAGTTATAACTGAGCAAACCACAAACTTTCTGGAGCAAATACCTCCGAACAATAAGAACCAAGGTAGAGATGTTTGGCCATAATGGATGACTCAACATCTGGAGAAATCCAGGAAGAGTGTATCAGCACAATCATCAAATATTGACTGTTAAGCATGTAGGTAGAGGGGTGATGGCATCCTGCACAATGATGTGAGAGACTGATAAAATCATACAGAAAATAACTACTTTAATTATGAAGTTATTGACACTAGCGGTGGTAAAGTTGCCTTTGTTTTGTTTTGTCTGCTTGTTACCAGCCTATACTTGGCTCTTTGTTTCTCGTCTTTCCATTCATAAAAAGTTACAGGACATGAGTCCTCTTCTTTGCCAAAACACATTTAGAAAATCTACGTTACTATATTCACAAATGTAATTTTCAATGTACATGTTTTAAAGAACATGACATAAAATTGCATGAAAAGAAGACAATAAAAAACAGTGATGTAAGTGATGTAAGATTTTTAAGCTTTTAAAAATGTAAGTGTTATTAAATTCCAACATTTGTCCCACATATATTCTAGTATTCAGCAGTCATGTTGTCATCCTGTCAGACATCTTTTTTAGTTATGTCATGTCAATGGAAGACTTCAGTCACAGCCAATCATGCAGTTATGTGATAACTGCTGAGGCTGAGAAAACCATCAGCAGCGGCCACGCACGGACACACAAAGATTACAGCTGATATCTGCTAAAACCTGCTGCTCAACTTGACACAAATCCAATCTCTGGGCAGTTCTGTGACTGTGAGCATACACTGAACCCATCAAGCCAACCGGTAGGGCAGCAAGCCCACGCCTGATGTTCCCTGGATACGGCGTGGAGCCGGGCTGAACGGCGATGACAGATGGGTGCTGAGATACCAGAGACCTGTGAGGCAGTCACTTTCCCCCCACAGACAGTATGTGGCGAGAGCAATGAGACACCTATAAAGCAGGGGGAGGAGAAGAGGGTGGGACATGTGAAAAGAGAGATTGGTAGGATATATAGTGCTAGGCAGCAGGCTTATGATTCACCCAGGGCTATCAGTTTCATAAGTCATAGGCAGAAGCCGACTATAAGAGATTGCACTTGCTGAGAGTGCCCTAATGTGAGAGATTTCCAATTTTGACCTGATTAGCCATCTTTTCACACTAATCAAATCTGATCAAAATCTGACTCGTATTTCATTACAAAGCTACAAAGCTGAAATGGTCTCGTTATCTAAGAGCTGGTAATGATAGCTGGCCACAGGGAAATCATTGTGTGAGGTGACAAAATCGTAAGGCAGTGATGTAACACAATGTTAGAGCAGACTTTTTCCTGTGTGCCGCGCTTGTTTCCATTTAACTATTTTGGTGTCATTTGACAGTTCCCTTTGAGATTTGCAAGGATATGGAGTGTGTTGAGGAATTTTAGGTGTTTAAAAACAAAACAACCATTTGAAAAACCGGCGGTGTGTCAAAGTGTAACAACCAGATTAAGAACCAGATATTTCTGCATTATGCTACAGTCATGCTACGGCAATTAGATTTTGAAGAATTTAACACAAAAATAATTATTGAGACTCTATGCAATGAACTTGGAATCATGTTGCATATAAAATAGTTGCTCAGAAGTTGGTAACAAGGTCTGCAAGCTCTCGTAGATTAGGGTTGGTGGTTATAAAATGACAATAAGATGAAGTGAGTCATCTCTCAGTCTGCTAACAGTTTGCATTGCGTGGAGTCTAATTGCAATGCTAACAAGTGTGCTAGCTCAAATTTGGGTATAAAAACATAAATTCACTTCAGTAAATTCATTAGTTTTGGGTTTACACACGTTTAATTTAAAAATTTAAAGAAATTTAAAATGTAAAAAAATTGTTGTTTTCCTGTATTTATGACAGGTGGTCTAATAAGCTCATAAACACTGCACAAACAGCAATTAACTGCAATAAATCAGAAAAAAAATCATACATCTGTTGCTATACACATATACAGAGTCACATGAACTACTAACATTTAAACTTGTGATGAATGACCATTCAATGTAATTCAATGATAATATAAACATTGTTTGTTTGTTTTCTCAAGCTTTTTTCGCAGTGTACCGAATATAAGCATAAAACTGTCTCTAAAATCCTCATAACTAATAGTCAATAAGTATTTAAGAGTTCTCATGTGCAAGTATATAGTTCTTAATGTGCAAATGTTTTTCCTAAAGTGCAGAGTGCTAAGTACCTAAAAAAGTTTCTGCTATTACCTAAAACAAAATAAAAATGACTCTGATTACTTCATCATAAGAGTCCAGATAGAAATTTCTACTCAAATAGTTACGCAGTTGCGTCCTGGCAGCAATTTTACCGCAAAATGACAGACACTCAGCAAAATTACTTGTATATATACTGCAGCATTACAACCAGAGTACAACCAGTTGGCAGTTAGCTGAGTGGTGTGTATGGAACATAGATGCATATGATAGTCTGTCTGCATTTAAAAATTAGACAACAATTGTTTGCTAGTCTCTCTGAAAGTGACTGCAGTCAGACCACAAAAGGTTGGTCACCGCAATAACTTGTAATTAGTCACCAACAGCAAAAAAATCTTCACTGTCAATTTTGGGGAAACCAAAGATTTCTCTTCCTAGTTGCAAAGACGACGCCATCCTATTTTTACTCTAGTGTTAGAACTTGGGTGTGTGAACATTTAGAGTAATGGCTCCATGTCAGATCCAATCAGACTTGAAGTATTACATTGTATATATTCTATTTCATAGCCACACCTAGTAATTAGTGACACCTACAGACATCAAGTACAGGCTTAATTATATGATTAATTACCTCTGCCAAAGTTGTTATGTTTTTGGTAGCATTTGCTTGTGTGCCATTCTGTCAGTAAACGCAATAGCTTGAAAAGTTTTGATCATCCTCTGTTAAAATATTTTAAAACCTGCATTATTTTTACTGGAAAAAAATACATATTTACAAATATATCACATCACAAATATTTATTTTTATCTAAAATAAAAAATGCTCATTTGAATTTTCAAACACATTTGGACATAATTATTGACAATTAACAGCAAAACAAGTGTTAGCTTTGAGTTTTAAATAGAACGGCTTGTTAATTGGCAGAAATGTCCCAGCTCTGTGGGATTTATTTGACTGACAATAAAGGCCTTGTTAAAAAACGTACTTTTCTGTCCACTAAAAATAATAAGCATTTTTACTTTAGAACTTGTACTTTTGTATTTATTTAGAGTTTCTTACCTGAAACTTCCCTAACAAAGCTCTTGTCCTAATGAGTTGTTCTGTTTGGTCTATAATGTTTACAATTTGCTCATGTTGTGTTTTACTTCAATACAGAACACATTAGATGACCAAAGCTCTGAACGCGGTGCTTTGCTGGTTTGAAGACCTCTCACCACCTAGCACAGACATATGTGAGCAGGCTGAAAATTAAGTCATTTTACAAAGAATCTCGAGCAATCTCATTTGTCTGTCTAATGGGTGATTCATCACTCGTTATGGTATAATGAGCATAAGACTTTAATTGCATGGACATGACCAATTGCTCTAGTCAAACTGTGGCACTTAAAAATAAATGCCTGCCTCTAATACAATAGATGCTTTGAATACAAGTCTGGTTAAATAAAGGCCTGTCATTTTTCTTACGACGAAGAACAAATGCCCATAACATCCTCTGAGGGAATAAAGGAATAACTGCACCCTCGTGTGATTCTAAACCTAATTATTTTTATAACAACAGTTTGGGACTATACGACTTTATAGGTGTTGTGATGCTTTTAAAGACCCTTTGGTAAACATTACCAATCTGAAACAATACACAAGATCACATGTAAAAATTGCAGCAACACGCTGTAATTGAATTGGTAAATTGCTTTTTCACGAGAGATTTCATTTGTATTATTTTTGCAGAATTTTTAAGGGCAGCAACATCATTTTTTTTACATTTCAGCATTTACTAACTGTGGATAAAGAAGTGCATTCACTTTTCTCAAGAAATGTATTCCTTGTCTTTTTTCTTTGTAGTGCATGCACACCACATGAATATGCAATACCCTTGTGTCAGAGATATACAGTTTTTATATTGTAGTTAATGACTGGCATGTATATGAACCTGCTTTGTATGCCTGGACTCAACACTTATGCATGTAATTAACTACTATACTCTTTTCTCTGTGTTTTTACCACCTTTGTAGCATTTCAGTCAGGTAGGCAGTGGATGCTGCTTTCTTTTTACCTATATTGATTTTTTTCTAGGTTTTGTTTCTCATCCAATTCTGTTTGGAGTTTCAGGTTATTTTGTATCCCTTTTGTCCCCAATGTGTTCTTGCCTCCCTTATATTCCTGCATCTGGTCAACTTGTCAATTTACATGTGGTTAAACTTTGTGCAGTTGTTTCCTTTTTTCATTTTTTGGTCCACCGTGTTTGTTTTTGTTTCCCTTGTCTCGTATTCCATGGTTTGTTGCCACTGTGTCTCCCACTTTTTTCCACTTCCCTCGTTGTATTGTGAGTATTATCTGTTCATTGTCATGTCGTCCATCATACCTGCATCCTCTTTAGTACTGTGTATTTCATTGTTTCTCATGATTCTTCTTTCCTTCACCGTATGTATTCCCTGGTAGTAATTTTTGTCAGACTGTTTTGATAAACCTGTTAACATTCAATCAGCCAAGGCTCATCTTATGTTCTACGCATTTGTCCTGAGTTCTTCATATTTGGTCAAACATGCCTGCTGCACAGCTTGACATACAACATATTCATTTTATTTGTGACTATTTTGATAGTCTCTGCTTAGAGCAATACAGTTAGCCAATTAGAACAATTTTATCCAGGTCTGAGGCTAAATATGACCAATAGTAAAAGAGACTATCAGAGTAATAAGTCTAATAAAATATTGATTATTTTTTGTTTTGTGGATTGAAGCAAAAGCACATGAAGTTGTCAGGCCATGTATGAATTTAGAAATAATCATGAGTTATTCCGTACAGACCCTGCATGGACAGCCTTCAGGTGCTTTTTTATATATAATAAAAATATACATTGTCTAAGGAAACAGGCTTCTACATAAATGAGAAGGAAGAGTAGGAAGTACAGTGCATCCTAACTCTCCTATTGCAGGTTTTTATATTCCAAAGTGTCAGCAAATTCACGGTCCCAACTCCATCAGTGTGTTTTATAGCTACAAAAGCTAGAACAGATCTGTGATAGCTCATCATTACACCCCTTGAATGATTTCACAGCTCATAGATTCATTTGGTCCAGTGACTAATGCAGCCTTATGTGCAGTGGAGCCAATAAAATTCTTGCTGAGGCACATGGTTCGACATTAGTGAAGCAGATAAAGTAGATGCAAAGTCTGTGTTTGTGTGTATGCAATGCAAAAGCCAGGATGCAGGAAGAGCGTCATATCTGCTATGAACACAGAAACTGTCACTTTTCACTTTTCAGGGTAACATAGGGGCCTTGCAATCATGTGCCATTAAGGATTTCACTGAGAGAGCAGGGCGTACAGTGGTGGCGGCAGTTAGAGAGCGCTTGTTAGCCAAGACATAAACATTTCATTACAACTGACTGGGACCACAGCTCAGACACTCCACAATTTGACACGGAGGAAGCAGTCATCATGTTTATCTCTTATGAGCACACTGCTGTCTGGATTTCTGAATCCAAGGCAGCAGACACATCTCCTCCACATACACTTAGTGTTTGACTTAAAGTAGTGTAGCATAGTTTACCAGAGCTCCTGCTTCAAGTCTTTCCATCAACAACATTTTCTAAGTTTTTGACAGGACGCAGTCTACAAACAGACAAAAGCTTCACTGGCTGCTCTTCTTTGACAGCTGACTTATGAGAAATAGTTTCTAAGCTTCTGGAGCGGTGCAAAGAAAATGTTCAAATTTTTACAACAGTAAGTTTCAGTTCTAAATATGGACATGAGTAATGCGATGTTATGTGAGCAATGGATCACATGGTGAGAAAAATGATGTCTAGTAATGAGCCTATAGGGATGTATCAGCTGCCAGAGCAGCTCTCCTCAACCATCTTTATGCTTGTTTCATTAATCTGAATGATGATATCACTATTTTGGTTTAATCTCACTCTTCTTATGCTGTTACTCTTGAGCACAGCAGCCCCAGTGATTAAAAAAAAAATACAAAAAAACACTTTTACGCTTTTTGCCTCGTATCACATGCCAAACATGTTACACCATTTAAACCTACAGTCAAAGCAATGAGTGAAAGCAAAAAGAAAGAAAGAGAAGAGATTTTATAATTTATATGCTTCATATAAATACAGCCAAGAGCATAATATCACTCCATGTGTAATGTGTAAACAAATGTCTAACAAGATCCCTATTAACTTAAGGCGTGATAATACTAAAGGTACGCTTATACTGATTGGGCACGCTTAGCTGTTTTTTAATTATCTAATCAGCCAATCACATGGCAGCAACTTAATGTTTTTAGGCATGTAGACACAGTCAAAGTTAACTGCTATAGTTCAAACTGAGCATTAGAATGAGAAAGAAAGCGAGGCGCACCTAAAATCCTTTAATTTTATCAGAAATTGTCAGTGCGCCTTATAATCCGGTGCGTCTCATGTATGTATTCTGGTTGTGCTTACTGACCTTGAACCAATTTTATGTGGTACATGGCGCTCAAAAATCTGTCAAAAAATGTTTTAGTATGACTTTGATAAGCGGTGCGTCTTCGTAGCTTGATGGACTGTCGGAGCATTACGGGTACCGTAGTCAGGAACGTGGAAAAGGTTAGCATTCATCCTCCAGCTTCACCGTGTTGATATTATGCTAACATCGCGGTGTCGCTAGCAATCACGTAGCACATCATTATAAACCAGCTAGCCCAAATTCAGTAGCCCTACAAACGTCACTGCTGTTTGCTTTCCTGTCTTCATTTATGTCAGAAGTGATAGCAGAGCTTTACGTTTTAATTTGTTTTAGAAATCTCTCACTCAGAACATGGTATATTATTTTTAGATGGAAACTAGCGGGTTAACTCCCTGCTAACTTCTAACTCCATTAAATTTAATAAATTCCGTTTTCATGGATGCCAGTATGTTAAACTTAATTGTTACACCTGGTAGAGCAGCCACACTGATCATTTTATTACAGTTAAAAGAATTTAGACAGTTTTTCAACTCTTAGTGATGATCATTTGACTTTTTTGACCTGCAGCAGAGTTTGGGTCCAAACACAGCTAATGACATTAGACTTAAAGACCGGCTACAATCAGGCATCTCTTTGCAGTTGCTAGTCACTGTGGAAGAAACAAATTAAAAACACTACTTAGACCTAGAAATTCTGTCATCGTTTAATGTATTTTGTTATGTTGCAGGAGCTATAAATTTACTTCATGTTACATGCATAATGAATAAAAGCTGCACATTTTACTCCCAACAACATTTAAAATAAAGAAAGGCTTTCTAACAGTTTCACTAACAAGAGTGAAAAAGTGTTTAGCTGTTAACAGGTTGTTTTTTTTTTCGACAAAAATTCAGTTAGCACTTTACGTTTTCTTTTCTGAGCCCATTTCTATTCACTGCTTACACTCAAGCTTATTTTCGTGTATTCCTTGCTTCTTTCACCTGAATTAACACCATTCCTCTGCAGCTCATTCTGCTTCACTTGTGCCTTTATTTGCAGCTTTTCAAGCAATAACCAAGATCCCCGAGGAAGCAAACTGCATGTTCTTCACAAAATAGCAGCGCTTTTTCTGTTTTAATCAGCATTTTATTACTTATAAATGCTTAACCTTTAGTAAATGTATATTTATTTTAAAATGGAATTTGCATGTAACCAAAAATGTGTCAATCTAAATTTAATTAATCTGTAAAAATGCGGGAATTAAACTTTACATTGTGTATAATCTTTATTATCAAGCCAAAGCAAGAATTGTTTTCTACCCCCTTCACATAAAAATGAATAAAAAAGGACTGGCTGTGCACTCCACTGCAGACAAACAGTAAGGTTGCGTTCAAATGCGCATCAAGGACTTGCGCTTGACAACATGAGTAGTTGATTCCGGGTCATCCAGTTGAAGGTCGCCGCAATCCTGTATGTCACGCTGCTGTCGGAGGAGACTCCTGGCGTGAGGTTAGGATAAACAGAGTGTTATTCAAATGTGACTTCCTCTATTTTAAAATGGTATCAGAAAGTGTCAGTCATGGTAACTGTTTAATCTTTGATCCTCTCGAGATTCAGACAGTAACTTTAATAACTGTTTATTCACATGCAAAATAGTGGCGTCCCTCCTGCATGCTAATAGGAAAAGACGAGCAAGTTTTCAGATTCATTCTGATATCAGGCGCTGTTGACAGAAGCAAAAGAGATATGGTGGAATAAATCACAAGGACAAAGAGTGTGTGTCTGTGTGTGTGTGGGTGTGGGTGTCTGTGTGTGGGAGTGTGTCCATCTGCACTCGTGCATCAGAGAAGCATTTTTTGAAGTTAAAGATGACAAGGTTGTCTGTTAAAAGGGAAAAAAAGAAATAAAAATGTCGTTTCTCTAGAGTAATAAAAAAAAATGCCATCCGCCATAAACAAAAGAGAAGTCTCCGCTGCTCAGGGTGGTTGTACCTGTGTGAATAAAGAAGCTACGGCGCTTTCTGACCATGAAAATGGACAATTTTGTTTGTGCCACACTCAATTTAGGAAGCCATAAATCATATTAATAGTTATAAATTTGTGACTTTACACTGACTCTACAGCCCAACATTTTGACAGCAACACAGCACAGCAAACAACATGCATATTTTTAGGAAACTGTAAAATCTATTTTAATTGGCAAACTTTAATGGCTAGAGCAGGC
>VUQR01023184.1:1471-34582 GCA_015108515.1 Hemichromis elongatus | reverse complement strand
AATGGACAATTTTGTTTGTGCCACACTCAATTTAGGAAGCCATAAATCATATTAATAGTTATAAATTTGTGACTTTACACTGACTCTACAGCCCAACATTTTCCATCCGCACGGGCCACCTCACTGACAGCAACACAGCACAGCAAACAACATGCATATTTTTAGGAAACTGTAAAATCTATTTTAATTGGCAAACTTTAATGGCTAGAGCAGGCCTGTCAGCCTTTGTTCCTGTGTCAGTAAATGATCGCAAAGACCCGCTGGAAACGAGCCAAATCGCATAAGATTGCTGCCTCTTGCTTGTTGCACTGGGGGAGACGACACTGGCTGAGGAAGGAGCTTTGTTCTTAGCAACTGATTTGTAATGAAGCAAATGGCACTTTCACAACAGCTGCTGCTCAGAGTATTGCAGTCAACTGAAAATCAAGGCAGTCTTCACATCTCTGGTGTGGTAAAGCCAAACCTAAACTTTTGACCTCTTCTTTTTATCGCCCCACTGGACTGTCTCACGCGGCCTGGAATCCTAGAATGTCATATGGAAAATGAATACCTTCAACCTCACCCAAGGCTTTGGAGAAAACATCATTGTTTCACTGCACATTGCTGTGAGAGAATCTGTCGCGTAGCTTTTCTGTCGCCGTAAAAGATCTGGCAGTGACTCCACACTAAAAGAAGCACAGCTCCTGTGCTGGTTTGTAGCCCTGGCTCTTCTCCTGTTTTTTTTTTATTTACATGCTTACCATTTACACACAGGCTCAAAAACTAAGCAGCTGCTTTAACTAAATAAGGATGCAGCCAGCATCGTTTGTGGTCCACCATTGTTTACTCTTCTACTAAATCTAAAATATCTTAGGTATGAGCAAAGCACACCCGATATTGTTTTTGTTGGCTGTGTAAAAGACTTGGTGATGAATGCTAACGTGGCTAAAGTCAGGGTTGTATGTCTGTGTAGGTTCTCAGTCATCCAGGTCGTGGTAATCTGAGTAGATTGAAAAAAGAAGGCAACTGGACTTTTTTTTATGTTCTTTATGTTTGTAAAGACGTTTCACCGCTTCTTCAGTCATAAAAACAAAACGATGGACAGTCCCAGGTACGGTATTTAAATCCTAGTTTGGGGGTGGCCACTTTGGAGGTGGTCGGTGACCCACTCTTGATCATGTGCATAATCACATGAGCAACATGTGAACTCGCGCATATGATCAATAGTGGGTCACTGACCACCTCCGAAGGGGGAAACTTCCCACTAGGGTTTAATGCCGCGCTCCAGTTACGTTGGCACTCAGGAGTGACGTCACTGTAGAGTCACTAGAGTCAAAATTCTGACTTAATCTGGAACCACAATAGTATAACCCACTAATGCCCAGGAGTCTCCATCTTTTGTTTTCTAGAGCTAACCTCTAGAGCAGGGGTCTCGAACTCCAGGCCTCCAGGGCCGGTGTCCTGCAGGCTTTAGATCCAACACAGCTGATTTAAATGGCTAAATTACCTCCACAACATGTCCTGAAGTTCTCCAGAAGCCTGGTAATGGACTGATCATTTGATTCAGGTGTGTTAAACCCAGGGTGAGATCAACCTGCAGGACACCGGCCCTCGAGGCCTGGAGTTCGAGACCCCTGCTCTAGGGTGAGAAACTTAAAGAAGTCCAATAGTGACCAGCACTGACGCAAGCCGATACATACTGGAACAAAGAACTTCCCAAGTGGTCACAACTGGTCAAAAAAATCTGTTTGCTAGTTTGTTTTACACACATCAGGTTTTTGAGCTGCACATCAGTGACGTTTTAAAACGTTTGAATATCAATATAATATGTGACCGGAATTTAAATAATTTCTCGACAAAACATTTAGAAATAAAGTGTGTTTATTCTAAAAAATCAGCTAGAGGACGATATTGATATACACCCTACACCCTGAGTCGTGTACTTTGAAGAAGGTTCAACATACCAAGGGTATCTTTCTATTATTTGGATTCTCTTACTCTAAACTGGCAATCAGGAGAAGCAGTCACACAAAGCTGGTTATCAAGTTGCTACATTAACTCAGGGTTTCCTCTGTGTGTTCACGTGAAAGGGGTGATGATGCCAGCAGATGGGTGTATTCGTATAAGAGCGGATAATTTTAGAAAGGAAGATAAAACTGCTCTATGAAGAAATTATGAAGCGGTAAACACATAATACAGCTGGAAAGTTGAACAGTGGCTGCAGACAAAGCAGCAATGTGAATGTATGTGAGAGAAAAAAGCATTGAAGAGTAATGTAGAGTGGGTGCTTTAAGCACTTTTGTTAATAAGAACAGAAAAGACCTAATATATTAATAAAGCTCAGACTATTTGAAGCCATGAAGGTAAGCCAGAAAAAATGCCTCCCGTGTAAGTGAACTGATTAAGCAATATCACAACTCCATCAAGACGGCAGAGAATCGGATGGATTGTAATCAAGTATTTCATTGAATTCATGTAAGGCGGATATTCGTTTTTATTCCATCAGCAGCAGACGTGGTCGTGTTTAAGGGTTCGAGAGTAAAGATTAAATACAAAAACAGAATCCAAACATAGCCTCAGTCTACGTACAAATTTTACATGACATCACATCTACAATGTGGACGTCCCAACTTTTATGGAACAATAAAAATTGTTGTCAAATTGTTTGTCCCCAACAGAAAAAAAATAAGGTATAGAGGTTCACAAGACCCTCCAGGAATGGGGAAGCTATTTTCTTTAGATTGAGGTGATGTCGAATCACAACATAAGTTACCATGGTGATATATCCAGCTAACAAGTGAAGCACCTTCAGAACAGAAAAGCCAGGGTTATCTCTAAAGCTACCTGGATAAAATGATTTCCTGCTTCTTAGTACAGAGCTCAGTACAGGACCACGGCACCTGGAAGTTCCACGTCTAAAAGCATCTTTGTCCTCTCATAAATTTTGATTCAGGATCCTTTCAGTCTCTCTCTCTTTCATGTCTTTGTTTGCATCACTTTTGCTGTTTGTGGTCACCTACACTATTGAATTCACAATAAACCTTTTGCAATTCACAAAACAATAAAATACAATGCAGTGTAAAGTCCAAAAAGACTCGCGTCTTAATGGGCCTTACTGCTAATTAAAGCCTAGCGAGAGTCTCTAGCAAGTTCACAGATAATAACCCGCACACCTGAGGCATGCCCACCATCACGTATGCAAATGTGTGAGTCCTGTATTACTTCGTTGTCTGCATATTGATCAGTCATAGCAGCCTGACCCTCACATCTATACAGTAGGAGCTACAAAGGAGTGTGCTTCACAAAGAGGGCGAAAAACGTGCTGCAGCAATTTACAGTACAAAGAACGTAAAAGCATTAAGCCTGGGTTGGTTTTGGTGGTATTACACCACCAAAACAAAATTACAAAAGCGGAAATGAGTATAGTGTGATCATTTTTAATCTGGGCCACTAGTAGGCTACTTATTGTGCATGCACTGTGCTCTGTAGCTTACATTAAGCAGTCACTTTGAGACACAAGAGCTGCAGCGAAAACAATAGGTTAGTATTATGTTTGGGGGGGAGGGGGGGGGGTTGAAAAATAGCTAGTGTTTGGAGAGAGAGTTCAGAAAACAAAGAAAAGATGTAATTTACAAAGAAAGATAAATGGAACAACAGCCACAGCATTCATCATTTTGTAAGGTTGCCCACTTAATTGTATCATACTTTATTCCACATAACACAGAGATGTGCAGCTCAGTAGTGCCAGGCGCTCCATTCTCTTTTATGTCTTCCTCTGAGACATGAATAAAATGTCAGTGTAAAGAGCAAATTCGAGGGACGGGAAAGAAGAAATGATGCTTTATTTCTTTGTTAAAGTCAAATTTAACCAGAGAGTTACAGCGTTTACCATTCGAGAAAAAAAATAAAAAATAAGACTTGCTCTGGCATGATTACTGCTATTAAAGTGGATCCGCTTATTCTTGAGCTATGATTCAATGGCATTTATTTTAAGATGGAAATTATGTCTTCAAATCTGACTCTGAACCTCTCTGAGATGGATTTCAGATGGAAATTTATTGACAGATGAGACAAAAAGGACAGCAGATTACAAACTGCCCCTGTCTCTAATGCCTGCTGATACCCTACGTTCATATTTTTAAGGCAAAGACAGACGCCATCTGTTTCCCTTTCTGTCTCATGTTGCTGTCAGAAAAAGCTGAGTGATAAAAAAAAAAAAAAAATGGTGCAGCAGAGGACTCTCTCTAACAGGCAGAGCTGGCTCTCAGCTCCCCGTTCTTTGCCCGTGACAAATGTAGCCTCTAAGTGGATGTGGCAGGCTGTGATCCTGTAGGACCCTTGATGTTGCGTATGAGTGTTACATTTCTTTCATTAACTCCAGGTGTTCCATCCCATCTTTTCCTCCTCTGTCATCTATGGCCAGAGCTGAGATGCACTGCCCGCTTTCGCTTTCCGCTCTGTTTAAACCGAGAGCAGACGGGCAGAAACGCATGACAGACAATCTCTATCCTATATGCAGCTACAGCACATGGGCACAAACATCAGAGAAATGCACAGGACTGAAACCACAGAAGAGAACATACTTAGGGGAAAAAAACAAGGCTGAGGGCCAGTTCTGAATCTGCCTCTGACTGTCCTTGACAAACCTCCGGGCAGGATACTCCTGGGTGGTCTAAGCAGTGCGGAGCACTGAGAAGATTTATCTGGATTGTTGACAACTTGTGCAGCACTTATCCAGCCCGCTCATGTCTCCAAAGAGAGCGTGTGTCACGGCTTTAAAAGCAAAGATAGTTGACAATGACATGTGGGGCTGTTTCGTCTGGTTTTTCCACTTTACTTTGGAAAAGTTTTGAGGAAGAACACTTTGAGCTTTGAGCTTTCTTCTCTGCCGAGCTGCAGATTTTCCAGTTCAAGCTACTGTTTTGTTTGTTTAAATACCCATTATTGCAGCAGCTATTCTTTCAGAGAGCAATAAAAATATATAAGTGGCAAATGACTATTATGTAATGACAATGCAACGCTGAGCCGCTGAACTTATGACACATGAAAAGCTGAAATGAATGCTGAAAGCATTCTGATAAAACTTTTGCACTCTGACATAAATAAATAGCAACATGATGCAAGAAGGTAAAGATTTAAATGTATCATACATCTGCTACAAATGTATCCATATAAATAAGCCTTTTTTTTTTCATTTACATGTATGAAGTATATTTTGCAACATAAAATTGAAGAAATTCAATAATGAGGGGGGAAAAAGTCAGACTTTCATTTTTTTTTAAACACATCTTGAGCCATAGTTCTCCTGGCTCTCTTTGGCTGATTTTGTGGAACTAATAAAAGTTATCTGTTTTATCTTACCTTTAATCATTTTCAGTCCAGTCCTTGTACCCGACCATGTTTGTTAAGCCCTTTCGGAACGATCTGCGAATTATTCAAACAGAAAAAAACGGTGAATCACGAAGATGAATCATTGTTGTGTTTACGGAAAAACAGAAAACTTTTACCATTTGGCAATTTGCTGCTCAGTGTGTCACAAAAACACAATTTGTTCCCATCTGTTTAGTCGAATGTATGAAAAACGCCAACGATAACACAGTTTGACAGAAATAAAATATTATTTGGGAATAATGTTGTTCATGAAAAGAGAGCTATTATCCAAATACTTGGAATAACTAAGCATGCTGTTTAGTGCGTGCCAAAAAAAAACTAAACAAGTGGACAGCAAAAGAAGCGACAAGCCTAAAAATATATCTAAACCATATGAACAGTATATGAAAGTGATGTCCTTAAGATATTGGACAAAAACCAGCAAAAGCCTAACATAGGACCTGAGAGATGCGTCTGATTGTTCATCTGGTCCATCTAACGTTCACTAAAGCTTCATAAGGAATGCTCTCAGTGAAAGCGTGGCTCTCAAAAAGCTATTCCTAACAAAGGGAAACAGGGAGAAAAGGCTGATTATACTAAATTACATGAAATGAAATGAATACCAGCACCAACAGGTCTTATGGAGTAATTAATCCAAAATGTTGTATGTAGAGAGGTGGTCAGGAGAGAGTACAACCGGGAGTGTCTACACCTACCTGAAAACCACGATGGAGGTTCAGTCATGATTTGTGGATCGGGTCAAAATTGATGGAATTATGAACGCAGAAAAGTACAGCCAGAGTTGGATCCATCGTGCAATAGCAGCTGAGAAGCCTTTTAATTGGCAATCGCCAATTTTCAGCATGACAGTGACTGAAAAACAACAAAAACAAGTAACGCGTTACTGTAATCCGAATTCTTTTTCACATAACGAGTAAATTAAGGCATTACTATTGCAAAAAAAAAAATGTAATTATATTACTGTTACTTTCCCGTAAGCTGGCTGTGTTACTCCGTTACTAAACCGTGATTTTGTTTGTGAGAGTGTCTCATAATGATGTAAGCGAGTGCTTCGTGGCAACAGCTGTGTGCAGACCAACAATAATGACTGACCTTACTTTGAGTTTGATGCCGTAAAAACTGACAAAAACATTAGCGTCCGCTGTTCACTCCGTGGGAGGAAAACTTCTTTTTACAACGAAAAAAACCCCTAAACTCCTGAGCATGCGCCGAGCACGCTGCGCCATACCTGCACCAGGGAAAACCTCCGCCTGCCCCACTCCTGCTATACAGGAGAAAATAGAGCAACAGGACCGCTGAGTCTTTGATTTTATTTATTTCCTGCTGTGTTTTACTTGCATGTACTTGAAGGAGTGAGTGTTAACACATAAAAAACTATTTTATTTTATACGCTGGAATTTGCAGAACATAGGTTTAAATATTAAACAAATTTCTTCCAGTCAGAGAATGTTGCAAATAATAAAAATTTTTGCTGGATGCATAAAGTTGAAGATTAAAACAAGTTTTAAAAAGATACTTTTTCATTTGATTACATTTTATATGATGGATTATGCAGAAAAAGAAGAATTGGGCTGAAAGATCTATTTATTACCTATTCAGGTTGAGTATCATGTTTTTAATAAGTAACTGAGAAACTAAGTAATTAATTACTTTTGAAAATAAGTAATCAGCAAAGTACCAGGATTACTTTTTGGGGGGAAGTAATCATTAATTAGTTACTGATTACTTTTTTCAAGTAACTTGACCAACACTGTTACACATCTTTTGTGAATGAAAATTAAAAAAAAAAACATTTTTAATTAACGTGTTATGAATATTTAGATTTAATTACTCATCCTTAACCATTTGATTTAACTTCCTCCTTGTGAAACAGTAGTGCCACGTTTAGATGAGTTTTGGATGCGAAAGAAATCTTTTTTTTTATCTTTGTTTTTTTTTGCAAATTAAAGTTATTTTGTTTTCTTATGTAAGATCCAAATATACCAGTCGCACCTTCAAAAACTGCCTTTACAATTAGTTTGCGACCATTTTATTCAGGCACTTTATTTCCCACCGATCATTTAAGGCTCCTTTAGTATTTTGCCCTTGGAATATTTTTCCCACAGTCAACAAATACTAAAGACGCCTTTCAGCATAGCCTCATGCAATAACAGCAATTCAGTGCAACAAAAGCCTGTGTATTATTACAACCCAGAAGCCCCAAGGAGTCTGTTAGACTTTGTTGTTGTGGTCCTTACAAACAGTAATAATCCTTAGGCCTCATTATTGCTTGTTTTGAATGTGTTCCTAAGCCATCTACTATCAACAAAAATGCATTTTAAGAGATTAGTTTGTACCTCTGGGTCATTTTAAACCAAATAACTCCTCACAATTATGTTTCCCTAATTATGATCATTTCATGATTACATTACAGAGCTCCCTTGCCATAGAAAACACAACATGGTCTTGGGGCTACTGACGAAGAGAGGTGACAGTGTCACTGAAAGCAATTAAAAAGCTATCAGAGGGAGCTGAAAAGGAAACATTTCCTATTAGGTTGCAAAGTTAACCACTGGCCTGGGCCAAATGTGACCGCAAGTGCAATAAGATGTTATTACTCTCTGTAGGCTCTATGTGGCTATTCCTCTGTGGTGCTGGATGCTAAAGTGGACTCAGTAATGACCACTAACAACATTTTGTGTTGCTCGTCCAAAGAATAGCACATCAGGAGCACTTGTCTGTACTTGACTTGTCATTGTTCACATCAGATCTCAAAGGCATCTGGGTGTTTTAATGCATTATTTTTCTCCGGTGCCGCACTGATGTCGGGGTTTCTGCAGAGGACCATAGCGAGATAGTGGGCTGTTTATTGTGCTCATTTCTAGCTACATATTTTTATTCTTGGATCCTGAAATCAAAGCCTATTACGAAACTGATACACCAGGTGTGTGGGCGTGCGGTGCAAAGATATAAGAAAATCTCTTCTCAAATCTGAAATTTAGGTGTATTAAACAATGCAATGACACTAAAAGAGTCAGCCTGAGCTTTTGGCTCACATGTGTTTTACAGCAATTCAGTCCTTGATCTTTAAAATTTTGGACATGTTTGACATGAACATGAATAAAATAAGAAAAAAGTTTGCTTTCAATAACTCAATGAAAGCATTGAAAGTACTTCTGTAGAGAATGAATAGAAGTCCGCTCTTTCAAGCTGCCAGTTAGTGCAGTTAATCGTACAGAACAACTCACATAAGTGCATTTTCTCCCAAGTAGACTAAAAAGATTCAAATTGTCCTTTGAACACTCCTCTGTGTACAACGCTGTATTATAACTGTCTATATGTCCAAAAGGAAAATCAATCTTTTATTTTCATTTTTTTTCCTTTTGTCTTGTTTGTTGTACATTAGTTTACCAACAAATTAAATCAGGTAACACATTTTCAGAAGTAGATTATCAAATTAATAATGAACATATGCAAGATAGCAGCTAATACAAAAGTAGTGCATACAGTTCTGGTCAGAAGTTCACGCTCATCATGGGCATGAATGTCACGGTAAATCTCAGATTTTAATTATTGTTTGAACTGTTCGTCTAGTGTGGCCTTTTTGTACATCATACATCTTTAATGATTTTAAAAAACAAGAACTGGATGCACACGTTTTAAACTATTTTGGAATTTCTCTGATCGGCACAGGGTCAAACATTTACATGCACCCTCATTAACACTGAGTCCTTTGGCAAGTTGCATATCAACCAGAAGTTTTTTCCTTCTGGCATAATTGTGGCTGAATGATTGACCACCATTCTTGGTGAAATTGAGTTGAGTTTAAATTAATTAGTTTTCCTGGCAAAACAGCCCCAGAGCATGATGATACCACCACCATGCTTGAGAGTTGGAACAGTAATGTTAAGGTGAAAAACATTACCCTCTTGTGCATAGATAGCTCAATCGGTGTCTGACTATAAATCTTTTCTGAAGGAGACATTTAGCTTGTCCGTGTGGGCAGCTACAGTCAAACTTGACTCTCCGGCCACAGCGATGTAAAATTCACTTCAGGCAGGTTTGAGCCACGATGGTTCCTGGGTTATTCGTGAACATCCAAATCAGTTTCCTCTAATCCAGAAATGACAGTTTGGATCTTCTTCCAGATCTTGGCAAATTATTGACACATTAGAATAATTTACACACATGCTTGATTAAACTGATAGTCCTGGAATATGCGGTTGATTAGAAATGCCCCATTAAGCTTCTATAACAGATTTCTCTTGACCCAGCCTCAAACATATTGCAAAGCAAATATAAGCAAAGCAAATCGAGTCATTTAGGTTTGTTTTGCTGAGATGAAAATATTTGTAATCTTTCTATGAAATAGTCCTGAATACATGTGTGGATCCATGTATTGTATTCTCCATATATATAGCTGGTTCTCTCTCCTCAGCTATTGAACCCACCCATTCAAAATGTTCTAGGCATGCCTGTGAAAGGATTATCATGCAAAAGCCCTCAACTTAAATAAATCCCACTTTCTATAAAGAATATAGCATTAGCTTCTTATACCTGGGTAGTATTTTCTGAGATATCCGGTTTTTAGGAGTTAAAGGGATTCAAAGACTGTTCCCACAAGCTTCCTCCAGGTTGTTGCCTGAGCTTCAGAAAGTCCCACATAAAGCGTGTGCGTGTGTGCATGTGAGCGTGTGAGCACAGTAAGGAAGAGTGCACGAGAGTGAAGTGTACCATTATTGACACCCAGCTGGCTACAGTCACTATAAGGGGGCTTAGAGGTAAGCTCTGGACCCAGCAGTCGAGACGAATAATGTCCCTGAACATCTGTGTGAAGCAGCACAGATTAAACACACAAAGGCTGGGACACACATATACGCATACACTGCTCACAATCATTCATCTGTCGATGAACCTGTTTTGTTCCTTGAATGTGAAGGCTGATTTTCAAGTTCTCTCAATAATTGGGTTGGAGGAAGGTAAGGAGCCTGTGGCAGCGGTGGGAGTGACAGCATTCACAGCTACATTTGGGCACATGTCACCTCCTCCAGAAACAGCTGCATCTCAGGTACTGTAAGTCACCAAGACCACCCTGAGGGGACAGGTCCCTTCAGTAAATGATCCCGACCCAGGAAACATCATTAGGCAACTGCTGTGTGGCAGTGGCCCGTTGGTAGAGCGATAAGCAGAAAAACACCACTGGGAAACGCTTACAGTGCTCTTGGCAGGGGATAATATGCACTTGTTATTCTCAGCAGAGATGTGCATCATTTCAGCAATAAAAAAAAAATTGTCATAAACTGGAACACGGAAAGAAGTTGATGTCGTGATTTTAAATGGACCATTTTTCCAACAGTGACTGCACATGGCAGCTCTGTTAAGCTTTAAATCTCTCCACCTTATAGAGGGGCGCATTTAAAACTATAATTTCCAGGTGAAAAACTGGTCTGATATCAGACCAAACTGTCAGGTTGTTACACTCTGCTTACATTTGTGGAATCGATTTAAAGGCGAGAGCAAAGCTTCAATCGTGTGCACGTGCGCAAGCGTGCACATCTAAAAACCAGACAGTTTTTAGTATTTAAGGCTTACGTCTCATGTCAGTAGTCAAGTGTGAACTTAACTGAATGGAGAGAAGGTTATACTCCAGCCTCTGGCCAAACACATTGCTTATATTCATTCAAAGATGGGGGCTGATCAGCATGGACTGAACAGAATAAAGGTTTTCATGTTTGGTTATAATACTTAATAAAAAATAAAAATCTACTTTCTCTTTTTAATTTTTTTAATAACTCCCCTGTTGAAGCCCTGTTAAGGCTTACACTGTTCTGAGGCTTCTTTGTACACAATTATCCTACTGCTAGGAATCTGCTAGGAATCACTTCGAATAACCTCTATGTTTGCGGCTTTGCCTTTTAGACAATATTTAATGCTATTATCTGATGACGAACGCAGCTCGCTGTGCAGTTAACTGCACTAACAGTCTGTCCAATTTATCTATATGTTGTTGGGATTAATAATTAAGTATCTGTGCTGCTGGCATTAGCTGATAACTTAGCACTCCACTCTCTAGTCTGTGTATGGTCATTTATAGCATCAAAATTTGACCAGACATAAAGCTTAATTTTTTAGGTTTTAAAAATGTTAAAACAAAAAATACAAAAAAATTAATTCAGTCTTGTTTATGGATTTTAAAGAAATTTGGCAAATCCAAATATCTGCTTGGGGGGGTTGGCACCCCAACACTGACTCTAGTTCTTTATCTATTTTAAGTTAGCACAAAGCACCTTGTTTATTAGTTTCTTGTAAGCTGGAGAGCATATGAACCTTAGGACAGCACATATGAAGAACTGAGGAGCCTTTGATGTCCAAATTAATCAGTTATCTTTAAAAAAAAAAATAAATCAACCCCTTGCCCCCAATTGTAGTTTATTGCATATCCATGCCATCTACCTTTTCTTATTCCAGAAGATGCTGCTTAGTCAACCGTCATAGAGTGAAACATTAAAATACAAAATTTTAGATAAAAAAAGGAAAAACATCTGAGCAGGTAAAACAGAGCTTGTGGAGCACAGGATGCAGAGGTAGCACAAAGTCTGAACAGAAGATGATGGTGTGATTTGTCATGCGCCCAAAATAATAATTAACTAATAATAATAAATGTAGTTAGAAGTTATTTGGGTATTGTTTTAGATACAGCTCTCAAATGGTTTGTGTACAAAAACAATATGTGATCTTTTATTATAACACATACTTGTACACCTGTTCAGCTGCTTGTTAACGCAAATGTCTGTAGTCTGGAGGATGACCTGCTGAAGTTTAAATCATCTCAGATGGGAACAAATTTAATTTAAGTGGCTTTGAGCATAACATTATTGTTTGTGCCAGATGAGCTAAGTATTTCAGAAACTGCTGACCTACTGGGATTTTCCTCCACAGTCACGTCTGGGTCTTACTGAGAATGGTTTGAAAATGAGAAAACATCCGGTGAGCTGCAGTTCTCTGGGGACAAAATACTTTTCTGTCAGCTCAAAGTGGTTCTGCCAGTTTACTTTAATCTCCTAAATCAGCAAAGTAACAGTAGCTGAAATAATCACTTGTTCCAACCAAGGTGTGCAGAAGAGCATCTGTGAACATTGAAGCAAGTGGGCTACAGCAGCAGAAGACCACACCAAGGCTTCACACAGGCTCACGAAACTGGACAAAAGATTAATAGAAGAAAAACTTTGCCAGGTCTGATGAGTCACGAATCTGGATGGAACCACCCGGCTTTCGCTTTCGACCCCTTAAGCATCTTTTAAGCATCACAACCTACCTGAGTTTTGTTGCTGACCACATATATCCCTTTTGAGACCACAGTGAACTCATTTTCTGATGGTTGCTTCCAGCAGGATAAGGCACTGTGTCACAAAGCTCAGATCATCTCAAACTAGTTTCTTGAACATGACAATGAGTTTACTGTTCTCAAATGCCCTATGCAGTCACCGGATCAACCTCCGAGGAATGTTTCAAGTGTGTTGTTGAATCTATGCCACAAAAATTGCAGTGGTTTTAAAGGCAAAAAGGAATCCAACCCATCAATAGCCATACCCATCAATGAAGTGGCCAGTAAGTACCGAGTATGTGAAATAGACAGTGGGTTGAAATCTTTATGATTTTGTATCATAATGGGTGAGATCTTATAGTGTTCAGACACCACAAACTCAACATAGTTTCTTTAGCACATACTGTGTGTGTGTGTTTCAAAAACAGGGTGTGTTTGCGGCTCTAATGTGCACTTCTTATCTCGGTTTCTATGTGCAGTTACGATCCCATCCCCTGCAGGAGTTTCCCTGCTTGATGCTTTTTGATGCAGGAGAAGTTGTAACAGCGTTGATGGGCAGCAACCATCTTTGCAGAGTCATTTTCACACAAGCCCCGAAGAAAAGTTTGCCAAATTGTCAGAGCGCACAGAAAGAAAACAGCAGCAACGAGCCCCGTCTATCGACTGACAGGCTGACAAGCGCCTATTAAGCCCAGTTGAACTGTTGAGGTAAAGTCGCATCCCCAAAAATAATCATAGACAGGGCTATGAGAAAGGATGAAACAGCTCATGATCGAAACAAATAAACGTGCACAAACACACACACACCGATTCACTGAGAGGAGGTGATATCTCAAAAGGGCAGCTTTGCCTACATTGTTTGTGTAATTAGGCATTGAGGTATTTTTCTATAGTGGCAGCAAACAGATGGACTCGGGCAGCTGCAACCATCTATCAACCATACAAAATAAATAAATAAAATAAATACTCTTGTTTCTAACAGGATCTGCAAAGACTCACAGAGAACAAGTGTGGGCTGGTTTCCATGGTGAGCAAAGTTAATCAGCTATTTCTCATCTTGCTGCTGAGTGACACCAACTGAGCTCAGACCACACTCAAATTGGAGGGTTGAAGCATTAACTGAAATAACCATCTATCTTTCCTTTTTTTATTTTTTTGCCTTGACCCTACATGTGAACCTAAACCATTAAACACCTCCCATGTGAGTCAGAAATGAGATGATTACTATCTCGCCTTAATTTGCCATTCCGACATAAGACAGACGTCAGAACGAACCTCAATGTGTAATTGCCCTTGTCTAGTGCGCTAGATTGTTGGTACTTTGGGGGGGGAAAAAGACAGAGAGAGACACCAGGCCTCCTTCATTTGCCACATGATGAAACTCATTCTCAGAATATAGCACGAGGTAATTGAGCGATGAATTACTTTTTGCATCAGCACCACTCAATGACACTGATTCTGATGTAGTAATATATTATCTCTCCCTATGTGGTAATTTATCCCCAAAATGACATCCGCTGGAAAATTCTCTGCATTCATCAGACTTGGAAAACAACCAATCAAACTTTACGAAAAGCAACACTTTTTTCCCCCCCGCGAACATTTCTCAAATCATGTGAGGGTTGGGCTTCAGGAAGTATGCTGACACTGTGCTTTTTCATTATGTAAAGTCACGTTTCTGAGTTTGACTCGAGAACGTCGTCTTTCCCTAAAGAGAAGAAATAAATGAGTTTCATATCAAGGAAAGCAATCAGCCCTGGTTAAACCTAGATCTCCAAAAATGTGATTATATCCGCCATATGTGAGTACACACCTCTGCCAAGGATTATAATGGTGGAAGTGGAGGGGGGAGAAAAAACACATTTGTCTGTGATAATTGAAGCTTGGCAGAGAAATAGAGTAGTGTGCAAAAGTCTTGAGGCAGCCTTCATTTCTTTATGTTTTGCAAGAATAAATGAAAATATGTGCAGTGATTTAGTCAAAAGTACAGAAGGAAAAACAACACACATGTTTGCAAGTTTACATTATTCTACCAGCATTTAAACTCAGAAGTACTCTATAATATCTGCTGCCATTTTTTTTTCAGTACAGATGTGGTGTGATATACCAAGATTTGCCAGTTGCTGACTAACAACTCATTGGAAACCACTTTGTCTTTACAAAATTACTAGTTTATGGCTGTCAAATTCTGGTATCTTTGGCATTTTTCATATATTCAGTGAAGATATTCAGTATGTTTTTGTGACAACCTGCTAGTAACAAAGCACCTGAAACTGTTTTCTTAGCAAGTTGTCTGGTATGTGTTGGTGTAGACACAACACTGGGTAATTCTTTGAGTTAGGAGCCTTGTTAACCTTAACAGGTCTCTGTTACATAGCTTACCAAACAAAATCATTATACTGAGATACTGCTACCCCTCAGCCACCTGTGATATCAATTACAAAATCCTACATCGTCTTGTTATTGCATGCACAAGATGGTCAGAAAACTTACTTTGGCCTTGAGATCAAAGTCACTGAGACATGTCCAAAATTTTTAGTACATCCACCAATGGGATTAGTTGAAAATCCTATCTCGCTGTGTTCTCAGAAAACTTGACCTTTGACTTTGAGGTCTAGGTCACTGAGTTTTAAACCTGTTCAAGATTTTTAGTAGATTCACTGTGGTATCAACCGCTGGGAGGGGGGACATCATGTCCAATGAAAAACTTTAAAAGATCTTCAAAAAGCACAGAAAACTATTGCTCACAGCCACTTTTAAATAGTAAATCTGGCTCCTTGGAGGTAAAACCAAGATTAAGAGTTTTGCACAGCACAATAGCTGGGAGATGGACAGAAAGAAAAAAACAAAGGAAACCCAACGAGCTGACAATACACGAGATGAGGGTTTAAAAAAAAAAAAAAGATTTCAATGAGCAAGAAAAAAAAGACGACCATCTTTATTTCAATCTTTCAAACTTGTAATAAAATGTGACAAACTCAATTCAAACCCTAACAGGTTTGGCAGATAGTGGTAGGCAACTACAGACCAGAAGGCAAGGCGAGGGCATGGCTCCTTTAGTGCAGCTTCACAGTAAACCACAGATAATAACAATTTGTTTAAAAAAAGAGAAAAGGTGTGCTTATATTGAGTCAAATTAGTTACTGATATAGAACAGAGTGGTGAAATTACTCATTTCTGCCATTTAGTGGCTTTTAGGCAGCTCTTTGGACAGAGCTGGGCGAGCACAGCTTCGTCTTTAAGATGCCCATCTGCTGACATGGACACAAGACAGCAGCATCAACCTTGTCCTCTAACTCTTGGCAAAGAAAAGAAAAGAAAAGAAAAGAAAAGAAAAGAAAAGAAAAGAAAAGAAAAGAAATTGAGCACATTTGAAGGAAAGCTTATATTGAAGGAAACTGATCTATACTGGAAAAGGTGGACGCCAGGTACCTCGTCGTACCAGCTGAGAGTAAGAATCTATTTTACAGATATTCATGTTGCCTTTTCAGATGCTTTGAGGTCTCTGCCTCATTGGACCCTAAATCCAATAAGGTGCACTGTACCGTGGAATTTTCATAAAAACATTATTACACTGGGTGTAGCAGATTTTGGAAACACTCTGTCTATATGAAATAGATTGGTCTGGTGAATTAAGGAGAAATCCATTATCCCTACTTGATTTCAGCTATTACACACACTTTAGTCACGAGAAGCGGGGATCTCTACGCCTTGAGACCAACTAAGAGGAAAAAAAGAACAACTCAGCAGCATCAAGACAATCCTAATATTCTACATGCTCCGTGTACATCTCAGGGCATTGGGATGTAAACTTCAAAATGTCTATTGAATTGAATAAAGAAACCGGTGATGGGGGATAGACTGAGATATTGAAACAGACAGACTTTGTATGTCTGAGGAATATGACTTGTTAAGAGCCACAGGAGCTACTGATGCATGTTATGGCTTTTGCTAGACAGGTACAACCTGTCTATATATATATTTTTATTATTTACTTATTTATTTTACCCAGTTGGTCATGTTGGGAGAAAATAGGTTAAAAATGTCCATCTGCCATATGTCGGCATCACAGCGAGTGATCCCGGTTATTGCCCCCAGTCTCTGTTAATGGACAGCAGATAGCTGACAGAGAAACGCAGTGAAGTGCATGACTGCCTGGGCACTTTGTAACCCTTTAAGAGGAAATATTTCTAGGCAATAACACAGAATTAAAAACAAAAACCGCACATTTCCACGATGGCAGATTTTCCTTGTTGGGCACTTCTTTTTCCATTCTACACACATTAATAACAATACATAAGCCTACACAAGGGACTGAGGGCAAATTTAAACGCAACATCAATCGGTTTCTACTACTGTAGGATAATATAGAAAATGAGAATTAAAATGGAAAATAGTTTGGATACGACAAAAAAAAAAAGTGGTTTTCAAGACACTGACCTATGAAATCAGGGTGTCACACGTCACATGGAATTAACCACTGGTTGGTTGGTGGGTTGGAATCATAATAAATAAGATGGTATGTTTGGTTCGCAGCCATCCCTTCTTCATGTGAACAGTGTTTACACTCCATCATTAAAGAGGCTGTTTACTTTCAACATAATTCGGTGGCATCACCAAGCAGCCGACCTTACACGCTGACAAAGAACTCAAAGATGGAAGAGTAGTCTGTGCTAGAAGGGCTCTGAGGGGAAGTGAGATGAAAAACAAAGCACAACAGTAACACATTGATATGTCTTTGAGTTTCATGTCACTGCATTTAACTAGGCCTATGATCCTCTATCCAGCGGGTGCCCCTGTGTTAATCGGTTTTCTTCTCTTCAGGATCCTTCTCTCCAACGTCCTCATCCTCTTCTTCTGGGCCCTCCAGCTCCGCAGCACGTTGCCTCTCCTCCTCCTCTTCCTCCTCGTCGTCAGTCAGGCCCTCTCTCTTCAGCGCATCTATGTCATCCGAACCGTCATCGGACTCAGCTGTGCAGATGCCATAGCACATCAGGCTAATTACGCCCAGCGGTAGGCCAAACAGGAAGCAGCCCAGCACTGGAGAGCTGCGAAACACCGACTAATGTGGGAAAGAAGACAGCAAAAATGTAAGGAAAATTAAGAAAACGAAGCATGAAGGGTGGGGGAGAGTATATGGAAGCAAAATTGTAAAAGACATTAAAATGAGAAAAAACACTGAAATAATCCAGTGAAAAAATACAAAACAGAAAAATATATAACCTTAGTTTTTTTTCTTTTAGCTACCAAACACCACTTTAAACACCATTAACTGCAAATAAAAGATTGATGAATATCTACGAGGGAAGAAAGTTCATAAAATAACTTTTTGCAATAAGTGGTATCCTCCTACGGTGCCACACTCAAACTCAGTTAGCGCATTAGGATTACCTGATCTTGCGCAAATGTTTGTAAAAGCAGACTGCATGGCCAAGAGCTCGATGTTATAACCCTCTTGCAACGGGTTGAAAAGCAACTAGACTGAGTAATTTAAACGGTGTAGCCCAAAACTTGTATTCTTATAGCGCATCTTAAACTTGCATTGTTTCTAACAGCCAGTAGGGGGCAACTCCTCTGGTTTCAAAACCTCTCACTGAACAGAAGTCCAATAGAAAGTTAATCTGGCAAATTAAACTATGCTGTAAAGATTACTAGATAGCGATAGCTGTGGTGGCAAATAGAGTCTTGGTCCTATAGAAGACTATAGAAAAAAAGCTTTCTGTCTTAACATCTGTGAACACTTTCAGTCACCCGTTGGTGGTCATACTAAATATTTTAATTACTTTGTAAATTTTGGTTCAAATCCACACGCTCATTGGCGAGCAACTTGTCATCAATGGTTTCATCCATCACCGTGTTCTTGATCCGTTTGTCTGTCAGTCAATCGAAACATTTATCATGCAAACATTAACAAGAATTCTGAATTTCTCTTCCTTCACTAACTGATCATCGCTAGCAGGAAAATTTGTGTTTACTTTCTATGGGGGGGGTGAAATCCAACTAGCTGCTCAGCTAGATCCATGCATAACACAGACAAGGAAATGGGAACTCAATGAAAATGAACACAGCTGTACACAGTAATCTGAGGTCATTCATAGAAATAAACAGCTACAATACTAGCGAATGGTAATAAAAGGAAAGTAAAAGGGATGTCAAGTATGAGACTGCTTAAGACAAAACAACCTGCCAACAAGAGTTAAATGTCAGGCTAAATCAATATCCAGCAAAATGTCAATTCGGTCCAATTGTCTGTCTACCACGACTAACAGCTAGTAGGAGTGATGGTTAGTTTAGGAGCTCGGGGCAAAATATAATGAAGCTGCCACATGTACTTTGACATGTGCGCACATTATCGGAGACTACAAGGGAGGAAATATGATAAATAAGACCCTAAAGCTCAGCAGTGGTCCAGAGGTCCCACCATGAGTCAGTGCTGCAGTTTCTTAAATTCAAACACTAAGACTTGCGCACTCGTAACACAGCCTGTTCAGTCCAGTGGAGATGTCCCATAAAAGCATCGCATTGCTCTCAACAACCAGTGTTTGTAGTTTAAAGAGTCTGCCCTTAGCTGCGGAAAGCAAATTCAAATCAGATCTGAAGATCAAAACATTTTTTTCCCCCAAAAACAAACTTTGGCTTTTATGTTTTTTTGTTTTTGTGAGGATGCTAAATTTGTAATTTATTCACGTATGCTATCATTTGCATTACACTATTACATGTGTGTGCATTTAGAAAGCTGGTCATGAAACGTTTCACATAGGGTTTAATGTTTTAGTATCAATCACACTTGTGTAATTTTCAGATGCTGACAGTGTTTTAAACTATTTCTATCGTCTGCTGTGCCGTTTCTTTGGTTTTACACCAAATGACCATATTGGAAAGCATTGGCCTTCAATCTAACGTTCTTCATGTTTTCTTTTACTTTCTTATTTTACAGATTGAACAAAGATGAATAAAGAAAAATCAAACTTCAAACACTAGTCTTTCTGAAGATACTGCCTGCACACACACACACACAGACTGCCCTGCTTATTACAGGCTCACCTCCCACCTCCTTCGGTTTTAGTGCGTGCGAGCACACTAAAGCCGAAATTATGCTTCCATGAATATGAATGTAAATCTCTGCAGACCCGCGCAAAGCGTGATGCTATAGGTAACTATAGGTCACAAGCTGACTAATCTCGCTTATGAGACGGAAGATGAAACGGAAATGAGCAAAAAGCTGCTAAAGGGATGTGACACAAACCTCCGTGGACGCTACATTTGTCGAGACTGTGCTTTTCCTTTTAATTACAACCTTTTCATTTTAAATTAAACCAGCGTTAGTGACGGAACAATTTTCTAATCCCTTAAGAGTTTGCACATTAGTAACAACTACATTTATGCTTGAGGATCACTTAAGAGCAAAATCAAAGTAAACACACAGAGTCAACAAGTTGCTCTCTGGTAATAATTAAGACACCCCTCATTTCACATCCATGTTTTCCACTTTGATACAATTTATTTCTAATACTTCTTAAGCACCCCAGTTTTTTTCTTTCAAGAGGCACAAGTGAAACACAATTCAGTCTTTAAATGATCTTAATGTAGCAAACTGCATCAGAGAGAATCCACCTAAAAGGGCACATTTGGTCCCAACTCCTGCCAGCCACCGAGCTGAGAAGAAGAGAAACGTTCCCTTCAGTCGTTGCCACAGGAAGAGGAATGGTAATTGCCGGTGCTCTGTGATGCTGGATGAGGGAAAGGATGAGCATGCTATGCTAACACAGCTGGCTATGACTCATTGGGCTTAATGCGCTTGCTTCTTCATGCTCCTGTCAGACATGAATTTAAATAGGCTCTCTAGGGGCAAGGTGATGGCTGTTGCCTATCTCCTCTATATCATATCATGTCACTGTAAGCAAAACTAGACATGGTGATACTTCCAGCTTGCTAAATTTAGGAAAGCACAAGAGTTTCACATTTCATTTCTCTTACAGGTGTAAGTCAGACTCTTGACACGAGATTTTTACTTTTATAAAGCCAACAGAAGAAGTCAAATTACCTTCCTGCAGTGTTTTTTTTTTTAGCTCAAAGAAATATACCTTTTTTTTTGCACTGAAACTTTTAACCATTACTCATCTGGTTTACTTTATCACTGATTTTTTTTTTTTAATAAGCCAAGAGTCAAACCTGATCTGACACACGAAGAATTAAACCTTCAATAAATATGTTGTTAAACGACTCTTGTTTGTGCTTTAAGTCAAACTTTTAACTTCAATTTAACATTAAAGCATGTAATTCTCATTTAGACATGCTCCACATCGCTTTAAGGACACTGTTATGGGCAGAGCAGAGATTTAGTCGTGGTTAAAGTTCAACCGTGCCCACTGAGAGGGATTATTCACAGCTGTATTTACATTCCTATCACACCCTTGATAAAATAAACACTAGTTCTCCCAAAAGAACCAACTACTTAGAATAAAAGAAGGAGGAGAAGTTAAGTTCAGCCCCCTGACCCTCTCCTCCCTCAACACGCCACCTCCATCTGCTCTGCTGCTTTTTTCCCCTCTCTCCCTATGGACTGTTTACTGCCTGCACTGCATATTCTCAGTTGTACATCCAATCTTGTCCTCTAAATGTTGTTCTTCCTCAAAGAGGAAAAGTGGAGTGCACAGGGGCATTTGTTTGACATTGCTGCAGAGCAGCTTGAACACAGAGTATTAACCCTAATTTAGCAAACGCAGTCAATGTGAAGCACATTGTGAAACAAAGCAAGAATATTATTCCATAACAGAGGCAATTCGATATTGTGCAGCACAATAACGATGTGCTTTAATTGTAGAGGTGAAGCCTGGTATCCTTAAACAGGAGAGCCTCCTCTGAGTAGCGTGTCCCATGGTGAAAATACCCTGACGTAATATTAAATGCTAGATTTGAACATCTGCGATACTCTTATTTGACAAACAGTAAGTTTTGTATGTAATGTGAGAACACACAGAACATTGTTCCAACTGTATACAAGCCATTAATTACTAGTTACAATTAGCTGACGAATACAGAAAAACACATTTCCCCATGAAGGTGGTGGAGACCAAAACAGAACCAAAAGCAGTGCAAATATTGAACCTTTGGCTTCGAAAAGCAAAACTATCGGAGATACACCGTATACTAAGTACTCAACTTTAATACAAATCTATTATACCCCCCTGTCAAAAATAAAAAAAATTGTCCAAAACATTTTTAAATGCATTGTTTATTATGTATATTAACAAAGAAACTGAATTACCATTTTTATACCCAAATTTCAGCCGGCACACTGAGTGCCTCTGAGAAGTCAGCATAATAATAAAGCATAACATTTAACCATTTAAATTAATTTTTAGGAATGCAACTAAATAATAATAATAATAGTAAGTCAGCATGAAAAATACAATTTAAATTAAAGAGCTTGCGTATACTGGTTGTTTTACTATTACAGTAAGTTTAAAAAAAAAAAATCTTGATAATTAGCAGTTCTGTTAATTTAGGGCAGCTATGGCATAAACCTTACTCTGGGTGTTAATTTTAAAAATGTGTTAAACAAAATGTAAATCCATATAACATATAAATGCAAAGAATAATTAGAGCTATAATATGGTGCAAAGAAGCCTCGTATACTGAATAAATTCAAAATGTAGTTTTCAAGCTTTAGTGTTGATGCACATTGCACAAAAAAGGCATAATTGAATTTTAGTCATATTGTTTCTTGCAGTCCTGAGGAACAGTTGATGCAGATATCCTGCAGACCGACTTAATTTTTGCTCTTTTGTAAACATTTATTGCCTAACGGTGGAAATCTGACATGATGTTTTTCATTTCAAGACTAAGAACACTTTGAACTTGAGCTACATCCTGCTTAGGTAATATTCTCTGATTGAAACCTCACCAACTTACCATAATGGTGGACCTGGCATCAAAGGCAACACGTTTGATCCTCTGAATGATGCCGTCACCTCCATATGCCTGCAGGAACACAGAGTTTAATGGACACAGATAAGCTACTACGTGCAGTCTATCCCACGTCTATAGGACATGTGCAGGGTTTCGTGGAATCTTCAGCTTGGCAACAACAATTTGATGCAGTTACCTGGAAGCATTCTCGAAACCACAAAACAATCAATAAAAACTTCTCAAACAGCTACACATGCTCTATACAGAATGAAATATCCAGGACTCAGTTCTCCAGTCGTGAGCTTTGTACATTTCAGACATTTTAAATAATGTTTAATTATCCGCTTCCTTGCACAAAATTATGTAATGTGCCTGGCTCTAGTTTGCTCACAGTGCAGCAGTTCTGCTCCATCTGAGCTCATTTATTGGCAAAAAGCACCGGGGCAGCCAATGAGTGATTTGTCCTGATGCTAATTCATCAGGATGGCCAATTAGTGAGCTCCAACTAAGCAGGACTTCTAGAAATGAGCTGAAGGTGGGGTATGAGACGATCTTTGTGGATGCAGCTGTTAAACAGACTTAGCTCAAATTGCATGAGAACTACGCAAGTTATCAGACATCCTTTTGCAAAAAGAACATAGAGAGGAGTTGTAGCGTTTTCTTCTTAATTGAAACGAAGCAAAAGAACGAGGACTTAAATCTGGCAAGAGTGAGTTAAAAAAAAAAAAAGAATTATTTCATGAAAACCAGGTGGAGAGATATGACAGACTGCTACAGTAACTGTGTTCTTGAAGCTGGTTCATGCTTCACAGGAGGTGAATTCTACAAAAAACACACCCAGTGTTCATGGTTCTTATACTTCCATTGAAAAAGCATTAAAGATTCACAAAACTTGATCATGCTTGGAGCAAAAACTCTCCCTACATTCCTCAAGAAAATCCTTGAAACACACTCAATTTTTATGGTGACATTTTTGGAGGGGCAAAAACTTTATTTGGTGCATTTCTACATGAAGGACAAACGAGCCCCGAGACACCACATGGCTGTCATTACGAGCCTGACGTGTAGAGGCTGAAACTGTCCGGGGCTTGGCTAAAACTGGACTGCAGAAACATGGTGGTTTCTGTTGCTGTTTATTTGGTGGGAGGGTGGTTTGTTTTGCCAAGCAAAAAATAGCTCAGACCGTTCTCGGAAAAAAGAGCTTTGGGTGTTTGGCTTATGGTTTCATACATCTGGTGACTTTAGCGTAGCGTAGGGAGAACGATGACATTTATTTTCCAGATTAGTGCGCACACTACAATACAAAGTCATGTAGTAATCTCAGTGTTTGGCTCAGAAGATAGAATTATTGCAGATAATCTATTCAAAAGGGAATGCAATATGAAATCTAAACATGCAAAAAGAGATTGGAAAAATATCTCATCTGATAAAAAATATTTTTCTTGGGGGGGGGACTTAAAATGCAAGGCAACATGCTTGATTAGTGAAGACATTTGGTGTGATTACAACGGTACAACATAAGGGGAAGGGCAGAGAAGGCTACACCAGGCTGAATACAGAAAGCAGGGAAAGGAGGCGAGGGAGAGGAGAAGGAAAGCTTTGGACCTGTGCAGAACCGTTCAGAACACTGCTGATGAATTGGACCAGCTGCTCCATGCTTTCGATCGGCTCACTGGGCAGGAAGTACTGCTCGTTGGATGTGTTGAGGATGATAACGGAGGGCACTGTCACCTCGCTGAGGGAAAAAAAAAACAAAAAAAAAAACAGGAAACACGGCTTTTAATCTTCTTAACCCTCTCACCTCAGACTGCCATTATCAAAGAGCATCATTAGATGGGAACAAATTGTAGTTTCTCAAAAGAATAAATTGCAACACAGAGAATACAATAGTGAGACAAACAAACCCTTTGTACTGAGAGCAAACCAACTTTTCCCATGGGTTTTCTTTCAAACAGAGAATTTTTCTTTCCCAAGGAAAAAGGCGATGCAGTGTGGCCTATTTCACAGTGGCATTTCTTCCATCTTTTATGCAAAGAGTGTGCAACTCAGGGGTTTTATGGGTCTGTGCCGGTCACAGTTAAAGAGACCTTTACAAACTAAAACTGACAAGTGAATCCCAGGGAGTCCAGAGGAAGGCAGCTCTGCATCTATGCCGAGACACATACAACACATATACAAACTACTACAGTGATCTTACAGGCTTTGTTTTAGCAGAAAACACAGAAACAGAGACACACACTGTACGCTGCCGTGCCGGCTCATTTCGACAAATCAGCAGAGGAATTACAAAACTCAGTGAGATAGGGAAGAAGGTCATACAAACAACCGATCCCTCTTCCACATGTCTCGCACAACACCAAAGCCTGGCTTAGATAAGGTATCCTAGTGCTTAGATACACACATGCACACAGGCGCACAAACAGTCCATCACGCCGCTGCCACCTCACATCCCCGCGGTGTTACTCAACCCAGCAACAAATTGCACACACACGCGTGCATATCCATCACTGTCCCAATCCACCACCCAGCTGAGATCAGGAGTGCAAACATACACGCCCGTGTGGTAGAGTCATCAGTGCCTCACTACTCTGTCCAGCTGAGTTCTGCAATCTCTCTCTCTCTTTCACACACACACGCGCACACGCACACACTATGAATGGGTATTTCCATCTGACATCCAGCCTACTCCAACAGATGGCACCCATTTAAAATAAATATGGATTAGCCTATGTGCCTCAGTTAGTGGGACTACTGGGGGTTTGCCACCATAATTAAGGATCATACATTCTACCATTTGCACACATTCTTCTTTTACTGCAAAAAAATGGTTTCTATACAATTAGGGCCAATGGTTTTTATTGTTGTTTTTCTTTTATGTACCATCCTACAAGATCTGTACTAACTGTTAAATGAATTAAAAGAATAGATAGCTCATCTCTAGGCTAGCCAAAATTCACTATTCAAGCAAAAGCTCATTATTTGGGGGAATTTGCACATTAGTCTAGCAAGCAACCAAAGCAACCACAAGGAGGTTTTTGGTACCTCTTTACGACTGCCAGCAACTATTCGTCAACCAGTCAGGGAACTCCTTTCTCTGGAGTCACTGACCAGCCTCCATGCCTACCTGATTAAAGCTTAACAATCAATTAAACAATGACTTCTATCAACATACAGCAACCACTCGCCAACACAGTTTTCTAATACTGATTTATCAGACGATGTTCTTTATATTCTGAACAGGACTGTTGTTCTTTAAAAATTCAACAAATGAATTTTAACAAACTAGTTATTAATTTACTGTGAAAACACCAAAGACTTCCCAACTGTCTGCTCAGCTTTGCCGTGTACTCGCCTACATGTGGTGCAGCTCAAGCTGCTCTGCTGGGCACCATGCGATTACACAATTTCTAAATTACGCAATTTTCAGCATGTCTTATGCATTTGCTGTGACCTTCTGTGTGCATTGGACGACATATATATTAATGCATTTGTGAAATATTAATTGGCTTTAACGCACTAATGTTTGCTGGTGTTAAAAAATTAAAATAGAAGTGAACAAATTGTGCACACATTATGTGCAGGTTACCCATTTGAGGGCTTTATGTTACTTTCTTTTGTTTATTTATTTATTTATTTATTAATTTTTTAATGGGACTCATTAGCAACAGTTCGTCAGTTCAATTTCCTCAAAGTTTCCTTTTCGCTTTGTTACCAGAAGCATTTTCTGAGCATTAATTACTGTAAGAGGGCCTAATTACTAATCCCAACCGTAAACTATGATAATCATTATCACAGTATGTCCAGAAAATACATTTAGGATGCGTGGCAACATTAAATCTGGATAAATATCAATTTGAATTAATCAGAAAATTACATTTGCTGACATCAGGAGGTCATCCATTTGGATGTCCAACTGCAGGGATGCCTTTCATAATCATTCCCATTCCGATTACAAGTCTCCCCTCGATATTGCCAGTTTTCAGTCAGCTCACATCTTTTCACGTTTTTCACATCCTACAATGCATCCCATATAAGGGGTTAGAGATAATCCTACATTTAAACAGAAACAAAGACGACCTCAGACTTTGAGTGGTTCTCATCTGGTACGTGTGTATTCCTGGGTGTGTTTATGTGCGTCTGGTGAAAGCAGAAGCAGCCTTACGCCAGACAGACTGCTGCCAGAACACAGTAATCGCTGTGATGACAGAAAGAGGGATAAAAAGCCATCAGATTTATTTCCATGGCCCTCCTAGGGGAAAGGATTAGTGGACATTGACAGGCCAGGATTTTATTCCTCAAAGGAGGGCAATTAATCCTGTGCTACAGCAGCTAAATTCAGTCCCCTAAAACCCAGAAAAATACATATTGTATGTACTCATACAAAATTAGGAAGGCTAATCACCTCTTTTATCCTTAAATATAAACACTGCCTATTTCCAACTGTGCAGCAGAAGCCTGCTGGTTCAATGTAGTCATATTTCAAGCCATAACTTCTACTGTACTCAGTGACACACTGAATAAATTACACAGGACCAGGGACACCATGTCTGCTATAATCTTACTCATACAAACAATAACATGCTCAAATTAAAATAACATCCTGCCGCGGTCGTTTTACGCATGCAGATTCTCACACAAAATTATACAGACACACATAATTAGATGCTGTACGTTAGTAGACGCAAAACAGACATGCCGACTGCGACGGCCATGCTGGTCGTAGTGGGGTTCTGGCTAATTAAAAGGAAGGGATGTCAGTTTCAAGGCCTCCCTGAGCATGACACCCTAACAGCCAGCTTCAGCTTGCTGCAGCAAGGGTCTAACTGCATCATTAGCATTGCTCTTTGGCAAGCTATTTGAAAACACACGACCGCTATAGATTTAATCCACGCACAGCCCGCTATCCCAAAACTCCTCACATATTCATCTCACTAGGCTGCCCTTTCACAACCAGATTTGCATGAGCTTGTGGATCTTTCTGCTTTTCCTGCGTGGATGCCGGATGTTAAGGGGGAAAGGGGGGTTTAAAGTTTCTAAGAGCACTAAAAAAGAAATGACAGTCTGTCTGTGTAATTGACTTCTCCACAAGAGAGCATCTTTAATGGCAGAGGCTGGCATTACAAGTCAGTGCAGACCTGGATAAGTAGCTGACAGAAGGTAACATGAGGCCGAGAACGAGGAGGATGACACGAAAAGAGAGAGGGAGGCTGAATGTGAGACACTTACCCCATAATGAGGCTGTTAATGTAGTCGTTCCCGTCCATGTGGCCAAACTGGAAGTCTCTGGAGATGCAAGAGAAATCAGTGGCATGAGAAAGCGAAACATTGCATCCAAAAAAAGCTGAGTGAAATGAACTCTTTTTCCCGTCTCAGTGGACTGCATGACACTAGCGCAAACTGGGACACAAACTTCAATGCACAATAGTACACAGCTATGAAAACTTGGTGAATGGAGTTACATGTTCTTTCTATGGGAAACTGGAGAACGCTTTAACAGATGAGGGGGGGGGAATATCCCCAAAGCTCCATTCTGTGCCATCTCCTGTTTCCCCTCATCTTTTCTAGCACAGAAAAGACTCAGGTGATTTATCTAAACGATAAGGTAGGAGGAGGAATTCAATTTGTATCTCATTGTGCTGCACAATGTCTGAGCAGAGTGTATTGTGGGCAGACTTGGAAAAGGGGTTGCACAAGTCCAGCTAGGAAAGCTAGGAACTTTCTCTGAATGACTGATTGTGGAGGCCTCTGGATATATATTATATTCATTCTGAATCACAGCTACATCTAGGGCATTGGTCCCCTGGGTGCTAAACAATACTGCTTGTGCTTGACATGATTATGAAGAAACTGAACTGTATAATAAAGCCACTGGATGCAATATAAAAATCAGTCTGGGTTACTGATAATCTTGCTGACAATAGTGGGCCTGACTGGGAATAAAGCTCATCAAAAAGTCAGCTTATAACTTCAGTGCTATAAGACACGGATCAGGCCCTGTTGGAAATGATCCAGATCTCAAAGACTGGCAAAGCAACCACGGAGATATGAGACTGAGGCACAGAAAATATGAGGCGTAAATTAAATTCCATTCCAGTTTTACTTTGCTATTATTAGTACTTTTCAGACCCAATAAATTAAACATTTACAAGTCTCTTCACCACATATGTATATCTTTCCACTGACTCTCTTGGCTGCAGCAGGCTGGCCAAAATGGTGAGTAACATTACCGACATAACCTTGTATGTGGGAGAGCAGAACAAACTGAAGGTAAGTGTGCCCAAACTGTTTGCGTTTTTACACAATATTCCCTTTGTGGCAAGGTTTTCTAATAAACCTTTTTTTTTTTTATGCTGGATGTCTACACTGACTTTATCTGCAGTTCTCACTGAGTATTTTCTAAATCGGAGCACAACCCCAAAAAAAAGAAATCCCAAGTAGGGTGGGCGTATTTTTTCACCTCGCTATCTAAACTCATCATTCTGAGCATCATTATACTTAGAGCCAAATCCCAGAGGGTGTTTTTATGCTAGATAATGAGTAACCATAAAATAATCTTGTGACCCCGTCATCTCATGGCACACAGTTCTTAGAAATGGATTAAAAACAAAATGTTTCTGTGGGCTAAAATGAAAAGATGGGACAAGCATTTAGTGTTAAAGAAAAAAAAACAAAACAACAACATTGAATCAATTCTGGATCTAATGCAAATTAGTACAAACGCCCCACCCATCTTCAAACCTTTCTGCTTGTGTGATCAGCCAATCAGAACACAGCTGGCTTTAAAGGGAAGGGAGCTCAAACAGCTTTCTGCAGAGAGCGGATGAGCTGAGGTGCTGCACCAACACCCAGTGCAAAGTCAACAAGGATTATTTTAAACTGTCACCATGAAGCGTATGTGCAAGTTCAAGAAGAAGATCTGTAATCACTCAGCCGCCTTCTTTCCCGGCTACTCGGCTGTTAGTCTATTCTTTACATCACTTCCACTTTCTCACGCTGTCAAACTTAATGCTGACATCATTGAGGCTGTCCAATCATCATCTTGCCTGCATTCTGTGCACTTTAAATCTCTGTGCTTTTGTGTCATTCTACCTTTTGTGCAACCCACCTCCTCCCCATCGCCGCCTTACCCTGCACCATCTTCATCTTCACCACCACTAGCTTCTAATCTTAAGGGGTCCTTCATTCCTATCATAGTCTAATCGCCAAACAGTCCGACTGAATTCTGGATCTCAATAAATCATGTTTATTTCTTCCAGATGATTCCTCCTCATTGACACAGAGTAGTGGTTTACACATTCTCCTAACAAGCAAAAGTCCCCAGTTCGAGAGAAAAGAGACACAAATCCCTTGGAGGTTGTGACAGGAAGGATATCCGGCATGAAAATGTGCCAAATCAAACATGCAGTGCTGCCCGCTGTGGCGACCCCTAACGAAAAAGGGAGCAGCTGAAAGCAGCCACACAAAAGCTACTCTAGTAGAATTGAAGAATAAAAATACGGGCTGCAAATGAGCCTAACAGGGTCACTTTTAATACATTCTTATTATGCGATTATACTCAGATGTGCAAAGAACAATGTGTATGTGTAAATGTGCTCATGTATTCACAGTTCAGATGAGGGTTTAAGAGGTAGGATGAACTGCTTTTTACTATCGTCTTTTTTTTGGATACCCTTTCTTTTCAAATTCATAATGCTTGCATTAATTTAATTTTGCCTATTTAAAAAAAACTATTAACAAGTACTGACCTGGATGTGTTTCTGCTCTCCAAGTGAATTAAAGATCAATGCTTACTTCCCTTTTAGTTTCTTCTGCAGCTAAATTTTGCTCTGCTCTTTCTAGTAAATAACTTATGCTATGTCGCTGTAGGCTTGTGACAGTTTTGGAAAAAGAGCTCGATGAGAGAAGGGAGAGTGAATGAGATTAGCAAAGTCATTGAACTTAAAACAATGAGGTAAAAAACATTTAAATATTCAAAAGAGTGACAATGCAGAGTTGGACATTTTCACATTATTTTGCATTATTTAATTTCAAAACTGCAGGGTTTCCTGAAATGCTGCAAAAGATTCCTTTAAAAAAAAAAAAAAAAGGAGCCCACGGAGTCGCTTTTGAATAAAAATCTCCAGTCGAGGCAGACTTTGTGACATTGCTTGTCATCTTGTCATGTGTGCTGTAAAATATAAAGGCATACACAATGACTGGTGTAGAGTGACAACCCAGCCTACGCACCCCCCATCAAAGTG
This sequence comes from Hemichromis elongatus, assembly GCA_015108515.1. Lineage (NCBI taxonomy): Eukaryota > Metazoa > Chordata > Actinopteri > Cichliformes > Cichlidae > Hemichromis > Hemichromis elongatus. Next base: position 3,757 of record VUQR01023184.1, on the reverse strand, counting down.
ACAAAAATCAAACTCCAGCACACAAACGTGGGCACGAGTCCTCCGCTGCCCCACACCGACATTTCTACGAATGCTACAAACTGAAGTTGAGCTAATACTACATCAAACGGCATCAACTCATTCAAATGTCAGTCACCTCCTGTGCTCTGTTGACTCTGTATGCTGGCTCCACCCACTAACAGGGCCAACACTCGGCAGCTTGTAATTACAAGTACCGTTTAGGTGTGTCTGAACGCCGCAGGCAGCTCTGATCTCAGTAGGAATCTCAGACTCTGAAGCCTTCAAAAACAGCGCTGAGCAGTGTGGCAGACGGTAGTATAACAGATGATAGGGATCTGTGTAATTCAATCAGTCTTAATGGGCATGCCTGCAGAGTGAGAAACACTTTTATCATTACGGTTTGAGACACACCTCTTCATTCAAAAGCAGAAATGTATCGGATGAAGCAGCGCTGTCAATGACAGGACACAGCAAGCAACTAAAGCGCTGCATCATTATGCAAATGTGATGGACTATTTTTTGTTTATTAATCTTTTCTGGTAATGACTGACTCCCTGCTGTCAGTGATCAGAAATGAGGGTCACATTAGGAACAGCAACCTTTGAGCTTTGAAGCCACTTCGGCGGAGCCCCTATTTGCTTCCGCCTGGGTGCTGTAGGGGAAGGATGACCTGCCGACTATGGCGCACTTGAGCAAAAATAACAATAGTGGCAGTGTGAAATTATGCATTCGAGTGTTTTTTTATCCTTTCATATGCCTTGTTACGCTGGCTCCTCTCCTGTAAAGGAACAGGTCGAGCAGCGCAGCGTGTAACATAAATACCCCATCTCCAGTTGTTATCGCACAATTGGAGCAAGAGAAAACAGAAAATTATGCATTAATACAAGCCGAGTTGAGTTTCTGACTGACAGCTGAAAAGAACACCTATATTTGGAAGCTGACATTTTGCATAATTACCTTCCCACTGAACCTCAACAAAAACAGACGTGCCCTGACAAAGGTATAACTTGCTTGCGAGTAGACAGGCAGCATTCCCCAGTGAGCGCACCATCCTAGAATAAATGTATAAATTGGATCTCCGTCTTTGACCTCATCATTTACCCGTGCCTTACCTGTTAAAGTGTTCCCGGTATTCCTTTGCCACCCTCTGCATCAAGCTCTTTAATCTAAAAGCAAATTAGAAGACAGAGAAATACCACATGAGTTGGAGCCTAACCTTTTTTTAGCTGTTGGCTGCAATTTGTGGGCAGATGCAAACAATAATGGTCTTATCTTTATTTGAAAGCCGTGCACTTAAGTTCAATTATTGTGGCGAGAGTGGGAGTAATTTATAAGAGTCGTGCTTTTTAATTTCAGTGTTCTTTTGTACCTGCCACTCTCCTCCGTGGGGTCCTTCTCATCGATGACTGCAATTGCCACCAGTTTGCCTGAGGTGGGAGACGAGGATTACAAATCACAATCACACACAAAAAGACGGTGAAAAGACAATGGTCGGCAGGTAAGAGGTTCCGGAGGAGATCTATCACCTCTCAATAGGGGAAGAAGAAAGGAAGGGACAGGGCGAGCACTTTGCTCATTCATCACTCAAACATTAAGCTAGCTTAGGCTTTCTGCTTGGCTGAATAGGAAACAAGTGGTCACTTTATGGTGGGAGAACTATTTCAGTGCCATTCAAAACCCAAACCCACAACAAATAGATCTACTTAAAAAAACAAAACTGTTACGCAACTTTAAAGGTTTGTTACTCGGGCTTCTATGCTTTGATGCTACACATCTCATGCTGCTTGGGTGAGAGTGCCAGCCTGCCCCTTGGTGGTCACTTGTGTTGATTAGATGCCAAGAGTGAGGTTATATAAAGAAAGTGGCCAGCTTTGCATCAGGAGAAGGAATAATATTTAACATGTATATTCAGTGAAATTAAACTGTATATCCAAGTTTGATTGTGGATTTTCTGTAACTGCTGGTGAAAACAGAAAATCAGAGGGGGGGAAAAAAATGTAAATTTATGGTTCAGTTGGTGTTTTTATTCTTCGTGGGAATACCACCTGTGGGAATGTGTATAATTAACTCTGTGCTGTGTTTGAGAGTGAGCACAGCAACATCATTCATTTGTGTATTTACAGGAAGATTGGATGGATTCTGCTCAACTGACATTTAGCGGTTTGTTTTTTTTACAGAGAAGGAAAAGGACAAATTAGGTTTTAAAACAAAATTGCACTACCGTGAAAGTATTATTTAGACATTTATGGAGTATTTTTAACAACATATTCAAGCAGCGTTGAAACC